>LGRX02002967.1:0-64208 GCA_001247695.2 Cymbomonas tetramitiformis | reverse complement strand
GTGCGTGACCCGGCTCGTGGGGTTGCGCCGGGGCTGCCAGTGTGTGACCCTGCTCGTGGGGTTGCGCCGGGGCTCGCAGTGCGTGACCCTGCTCGTGGGGTTGCGCCGGGGCTCGTAGTGTGTGACCCGGCTCGTGGGGCTGCGCCGGGGCTGCTAGTGCGTGACCCTGCTCGTGGGAACTGCGCAGGGCTCCCAGTGTGTGACCCGGCTCGTGGAACTGCGCCGGGGCTGCTGGTGCGTGACCCCTGCTCGTGAGGTTGCGCCGGGGGCTCCAGTGTGTGACCCTGCTCGTGGGGTTGCGCCGGGGCTCGTAGTGTGTGACCCTGCTCGTGGGGTTGCGCCGGGGCTCGCAGTTGCGGCGGGAGGGATGGGGCGGCAAGTTGGTGTGGATCTTGGCGCCTGCGCGGCAGTACAAGCGTGCGCGCCCACACCTTGCTGATCGATATGGGCTTTCACGTCAGCTTGCACCCCGGAGCATTCAAAGGGCCCTGTCGCATGGCTGTCCTTATGTGGTGTCTACTTGTACTCCATCCGTGAGAGATGTGTAGAAGTCAGAGAGGCATGCTAGCCGAGGCGTGTGCTGTCACCATGCCTGGCGTGTGATGACGGTGCGGGAAGGGGAAGGGGAGGTTGGGCAGCGATCGGTGGGCACAACGGGCAATGCGTGTGTCAAAGTGGAGTTCGCGATCAGTGCAAGGCAGGGATATACGGTGCTTTCCACGAGGCGGGCTTGGATGGCCAGGTCGTCCACAGACTTGTGGAGAACAGAGAATGCCCGTACTTCTTCGACACCATCGATCGTCGCCGGCACATGAATAGGTAAGGCTTTATCTATGACTGAAAGCCAGCTGCTGTATCTTGCGGCCACGGAAGTCCCAAAGAAGTTTGCACACTACTCGGCTGTCTGACAGATTCTGGCCGCTGGTACATGTGTGCGCGGCCGGCGGCTAGATCTCGGGGCATCCGTGCTTGGCGTCAGTCCTCACCGGTGAAGCAGGGCGCCTGCTTCAACTTGATCAGTCGCGCCACCTGCAGCTTGCTCGATGCCTGGATCTCACATCAGTCGTGCGGTCCTCTGGACTTCTGAGCTGAACAACGCACCGGCGGGTTGACGGCATGCATGGTGAGAGGGGAGGCGCGGGGAGAGGGGAGCGAGGAGATGGTGACACAGCCTGGCAGAAAGTATGGTGCTGAAGTATTTCCCAGATGCGACGGTGCGTGCCCGCTAGCCCTCGTGGCGATGGTTCCGAGGCTGGCGCGCATGTCCTCGGCAGTCGCTTCCCGCACAACAGCATTTGTCAGTTGTGGGCGTCTTGGGCAATGCATAGAGGGCAGTGCTGCTGAAGAAGCTCTGTCGAGCATCTGGATGAGGCGTCTTCAATGAATCAACGGCTGCTGAAGAAGCTCTGTCGAGCATCTGGATGAGGCGTCTTCAATGAATCAACGGCTGCTGAAGAAGCTCTGTCGAGCATCTGGATGAGGCGTCTTCAATGAATCCAGAGCTTTGTCAGGCAGCATGCAAGGTCAAGTCTCAGCCAGTTCAGACAGGAATGGGGCGGAGGAGATCAAATTGCGAAGTGGTGGATTCCCACATACAAGCAGACTATGCACATGGCTTAAGGGTACAGGGAGGGGATTTTGGGGTAGCAGATTATGGACTACTGGGCGCTGACCGAGCCCCTTCCTACCGACTACAACTTTGATGGAGAGCACTATCACTGTCCTAAGCAGTATAAGGTGCGAGCACAGTGTAGATGCTTGGGCAACTAGCATTGGCATCCGAGTGGCAAAGTGAGATCAAGCCGTATTTTGCTACTTCTCGGCTATTTGGTGTTGTGTGTCGCAGCTTGTTACTTCCTGGCGGGCTATGCCGTGTCACATGATAGATACATCCGGTTGCATCTTGGTGTGCTGTTAGGTTTTTCAATGCAGGCCATATTTTAATTGCCTGACGTATGACCATCCGTGACAATGTTGTTGATATGATAGATCCTCACACACACACACACCGAAGACTTAGAAATTTGCCTATTGAGCGAAAAGGTGTGGCTGAACACGTGGTAGATGGAGCGCATTCAAGTACCGTGGCAGTGCAAGACCACGGCCAACTCGGTCGCTGCCAACGTGCTGGCCAACTTGTTGTGCAATGGTAAAGCCACTTGAATCGAGACATGTTTCGCCATGAGCTCTTTAAAGACAGCGGCGCATGCGCACATATGCGCGCTGAACAGCTTGACTGAGTCCAGCAAACTGATGAGTGGAAATCGAGGACAAGACGGGAAGAAATATAGCAATCGGATGCAGTATACAAATTATAGATTTCCACATGAGTTGATTGAAAATACGGGTTTTTTTAATTATTCATGTCATATATGTGGAAGGGAATGCGTGCACCTACCGGTTGTGTGTAACTCAAGGGCTGGGGGGTTTATGCGTATATTACCCGCTTATATTATATTAAACGGTATGCACACATGCGTACCCAAAACCTCCATAAAATTACGCCTATATTATGACGTATAATTATGCCGCGCATAAAGTAACACACCAGAGTGATACCCCTTGATATTATGGATCATAGTACGGCGTGTCAAGCCAAATAACCGGCTTGACACAAGCGCGCTATCTCATTATCGTAGTGTGGAAACGAGCGAGTGGGTTCCAAAGCCCCCGACTCAGGATCGAATTTTAACGTTGTTGCATACTTTTTCCGGATTGTTGTATAGCCTGGCTAGTCGTTGTGCAGGAAAGATTGATGCGGTACGACAACTCTGCATATATCGTACCGCTACGGTGTGCGACGTGGGCTGAAGATTGCGATTCTGCACGGTGCGCACTTCGACGCAGTGATACATCTCGCACATGCATCATATGTTACTCACACGATGATGCACCGCATTCCACAAGTCTCGTAGGCCCCGTCGCGCCGGGATAAGCGTCGTGTTTGTCACGGTCTGGGTGATCCTGGATGCCTCTAATATATGGTGTGATATCAATACATTTGTATATGGTGTGATGGTATTTTTAGAGTGATATAACATTTAGATGGTTGTAAAATGTGGGATGTGCCATTGTTGGCGCGCGTGTACTGAAACGAACACGCATATGTGCGCTGCGCGCTAATACCGTAACATATATGAGATAGTTATCGGTTTTCGGAGGGGTGATACCACTGGTATCGTTGCGCGTCAGCGCGACGATGCCAGTGGTGTCACCCCGTAGAAAACCAATAACTAGCTTATCGGATTTTTAAGAGTGGCCACGTCGGATTTGATATCGGTTGAAGCACTTTGTTATTACTTTCCACGTCGGATTGCCTACATTTTACGAGTTTGGAGTCCTCGAAGCGCACCGATCGATCGTATCGATCGCGATTTCATGACATTCTGGAAATAATCTAAATTTAACCGTTCGATTAGATTTAACGATCAGATTGCAGTTTCAGATTTGACCCGAATACTACATGTGTTTGCTCCGCAGATCCCAACGCTCATTTGCGAAACGCTTGCTCGGCAGTGCAGCACCATTTCCTGTCAGTGTGTGCTCATCCCCTGCCTGTTTAGCTGCTTTGGCCCCTTCGCTTTTGTGTGTCCTCAGATTGATTGCAGGTACTGCTTTCGTGTGGGAGGTAGACGGTATGTCAACTACGCTGTCATTGTAGGAGGCTACCACTCCAGTTTCGTCACTTCTTACACTTTCGGGTTTATTCTATACTAACTATCAAACGACCGCACGAGGTATGATTTCGATACTACGGCGGTCAACTATCCGGAATATGATTTCGATATTCACTTCAAGTTATGCTTTCAATGTATGCTTTCAATACAAATATACAGCGGTTACGGTTTCGTACTTTTTATGTTACTTTTTACTCAGTTCAGTTCTCATCTCCGAAACTGGTTACACTATCTTGAAGTTCTTATACATTCATGAACTCCCTTCATAGCTCAACTGTACTATGTACTCCGTACAGCAGACTAGGCACCTCACATCAACATCATTCAGATCGGTCATACTGTACTCCGTACTGAGTACTCTTATAGTTGTAGTTGCTTTTTGTACTTAGCCGTTTTACTTGCGTTTCTGGCTCTTGTGCTTGCCTCCTAGCACAACTCCCCCCCCTTAGGGAAGGTCACGTCCACGCTGACCACGTCGGACCGGTGAAGTTTTTATACAGATCTTCTACTGTTGCTCAGGATGATTATACAGGTCTCAGCCGCCTGTTGTCTGGGATGACATTACACTTCCCATGACACACACCGCAGTAAGGAGTTCAGCCTCTTAAGCACAAGGGTCGGCCTCTCACCGGTCTGCCATCTGCACTACCAGGCTCCCCCAAGGCTCGAGATCTCACATCCATTACTACGCTCAAGGTTTCAAACCTTCCAACACGGTACACTACAGGTGATGACAATAGGTTTGCCAATTACCCGGCAGTTCTCGGGATGCCGGCCCGGAGGAAAGGTTTTAAACCCCTACCGCCTCCTCGGAATGCTCAGAGCTTTTATCCAGATCTCCAACTGCCGCCCGGTCGTGCCAGGTCTAGAGCCAATGCTCTCATGAAATGGATTATTATACAGATTTCCACCTGTTGCCTGGCTGTACCGAGGCTAGAGCCACTGCTCTGTTGGATGGATTATCCAGGTTCTCACCTGCCGCCTGGTCATACCGAGGCTGGAGCCAAATGGATTATACAGATTTCCACCTGTTGCCTGGCTGTGCCGAGGCTAGAGCCACTGCTCTGTTGGATGGATTACCCAGGTTCTCACCTGCTGCCTGGTCTCGCCGAGGCTGGAGCCACTGCTCTTCTCGAAACCCTTCGACGCTCTTAATCGCTAAGACCACTCGCGTCAGACTCCCATCCGCCCTCGGGTATGATTGTCACTTCGGCTCGTACTCCCGCTAACGCTATCGGTTCCGGTTCAAACTCGGGCAGGTCGCTCTCAACAACAGCTGACTGGACTAAACCGCTCATCTCGCTTGGGTCTTCCCTGACAAGCAGTTCAGACAGGAACTCATGCACCTCTTCATGTAAGGTCAGGTTGTGGAAAAGCTGTTTTAACAGTGCTGAAGGAATCCCATACAAATTCTCTCGCGCTCCCATGCCCTTCGCAAACACACCTCCGGCTCTCATCGCGCGCCCTCCTTGCGCGACCTTCTCGTGCCTACCGTGTTGCCGGAAAAACTCGCAAGGCGTGTCGGCATCGCACACTCGCAGGGGTGTGTGCAACGGAACGTTGGTCCAGATATGCGTGGGCTTTCTGTATGCGGTCCCGTATTTACAGTATGTGACGAGGTGCGGAGCTGGTAGATTGCTCATGCATCGACGCGAGTGCAGACCGTGGGGCTCTCTTCCCTTCGGGTTCTCAATGAAGTATGCTTCGGGCCTCAAGTACCGGATGATCTCCAGGGTCCTACGAACTCGCCTGTCCGCAGCACGCAAATCTCGGATGCCTACTGTCTTCGCCTGGCTATACGCTGTACAAGGTGGGCTAGCCCAGACTACGTCGAAGTGTCCTGGTTTGAACTGTCGGTAGTCCCATCGCATGATATCCTCGCAATGTGTGGGGTCCCACTTGGGCTGAATGTCCACGGCAACTACTTCGCTGTTCGGAAACTGCTTAGTGAATTGCCTCTCGATGGCTACTGCCCAACGATCCTTGTGACAGGACTGGAATCGCGTCCGGTCCTGTCACAAGGACCGACTTTTCGGGAATTCTTTAAGCCGTCCTCTTGGCGTTCCGAGTGCACCCCACCCGGAATGTTAGTTTCCCGAATGGACCTATACTATGTGCCTTCACGCGCTATTGAAAAAGAAAAGAAAAAGAGACACCCTTTTTCGGGGTGTGGGGCTTTGTGAGTCCCCATGACTCTTCTCCTATCCTTTCTCTTAATCCGGTTCGGTGTCCACCTTTTTCCTATATAGTCTGTTAAGGCTAACTGCATATCCCGTAGCGAGGTCATGTATCTTTCTGAGCAGGTGTAGTGCTTCCTGTTTGTCGAATCCTAGGTGTTTGGTCAGAATCTTCTCCGTGTGTTCATATATCGTACCCGTGTTCCCGAATACCATCACATGTAGCGTCACCTTGTACCCGTACAATTCCAATAGCTTTACCAATGGTGCATACTTTGTATACTTCGTTTTTAGTGCCTCTTCCCAGCTCATTTCATCCGTATAGGTTACCTCAATTAGGTGTATATGCCCGGCATCCGCCATTGCTCGTTGGTGTGTGTACCCCGGCTGCTTATTCCCTTTCTCGGTTCCTTCTAGCATTACTATGTCCACAAAGTGTGGTATGGTGTCCTTTCCATGCTCTGGTGCCGGGTGGTTCCTCCCATCCATTCTGCATTGCCCTCTTGTGAGTAGGAAGTCTTCTATTGGTCTGCCTGTATTCATCCCTGACCCTTTCTTCCCCGCATGGGTCCTTATTATGCATCCCCCCTTTCTGCCTTTATTCATACCCATTGCTATCATTTTGGTGGTCTCGTCCGACCTGCTTATTACCATGTTCCTTATTTCCCTTTCCGTACATCCCCCTAGTACATGGGCCGTGCGTATGAAACCCCCTGCATTCACCTGCCCAGGCATCCCGCAACATTTACACTTTTGTGTCCGCATCCCTCTTCTCCACTTTTTATAGGGGCCCGCCGGCAATTTGTTCGCTCTACATCTTAATAGGACTGTCACATCATGTTCGTTCAGGTACTCGTTCCCCTTTTTCCAGTACTCGTTGGAGAGTTTATGCATGGCTGTGTCCCCTTTTAGGTGTTGCATGTATTTCTCCGGCGTCTCCTGTACTGCTACCTTTATCTTTCCCATCGAGGCCCTCCTCCATTCCCCTGCGAGTCGTGCTTCCCTTTGTGCTACCGCTTGCTGCTGTACCATTTCTTGCATTGTCACCAGTTCCTCCTGTGCCTCCTCTTGTTGCTGGGCCATTGCAGCCAGCTCTTCTTCTTCCTCCTGTTGTGTCTCCATGTTTATGTCCCGGGTTTCTGGTGGCCCTGTCCCCCGCGTTTCCCGCAGCTCGGCATGCTGTTGGGCATCCAGTGGCTCACCAGCTCCCTGTGGAGGCCCCCGCACAATTGTCACTCCCTCCTCTTGCCTCAACCTTGTTTCTTCCTCCTCTCTCCACCTGTCTTCTTCCTGCTCGTGCATCCCTGCTTCTTTCCCCGTCGTCAGGGGCATGTTTCCGTCACCCTCCTGTGGTGTTGCCCATACTCCCTGTGCCTCAATCAGTGTTTCCTCTTCCTGTTCCATTCGCAGAATCTCTATTTCTTCTTCCTGTGTCTGCATGTCTAGTTCTTCCGGCCATGTGTCTTCCTCAGTTCCCTCTTCAGCCCCTGGTTCTTCCAGCTCTCCGTTTCTTCTCGCTTTCTCAGCTTCCATTCTGTCAATGCGTTGTCTTTTGGTTTCCCATTCCTCTGGTCCAGTCTCTAGCTTCCTTTTCAGTCTTTGTATTATGTTCGTTTTTCCCGTCATTTTTGCCTCCCGTACTCGTTTTGTTACGTGGTTAAGTACTGCCTGGTGACCTTCCAATTGCCTCCCTGTGGCCTTGCATATGGCAAGTAATTTCACCGTGTCGGTGTTATCGTGGTTGAAGCCATACTCTCCCTCAACACAGGCCTTTCTTGCCACCTCATCAGCCTTTTCATTTCCGTGTATCCCCACATGTGCTTTGACTTTATATAGTGCCACCTTGGTCCCTTCCCCGTTGAGCGTTTGTATTTGTTTCATTATTTTCCAGAGTATATCCCTGTGCACATGCTTCTCCAACGCATGAGGCCTTCTTTTCATGTTTTGTATTTGGTAAAGCGAGGTCAAGCTGTCTGTGCATATGTTTACCTCTGTGGTGCCGGTATTGGCCTCCAGCATTAGTGCCATGTATATGGCTGTCAGCTCAGCCCTGTTGACCGTTTGGCAGTGGCCCTGCCATCTTTGCATGTATTCCGCATTCTGCCCCCCTCTTGGGTCCCATACTCCCGCAGCGGTTGCCTCCTCCTGTTCCCCATTTTCCCTTTTGACTTTTCTCTGGCTTCCGTCTGTGTAGACCATCTCATTCCTGTTGAATCTTCTGTCAGGTTCTGGGTATCCTTTTCCGTTGCTGTCCCACTGACTCTCAGGCTGTGGTTCTACTTCCTCAGTTTCACCCCGTTCCCGCTGTGACCACTGGTCCCCTTCCATGTCCCCTTCTTCCGCTTTTGGGTTCGCGAATTGTAGCGCCCACCTTCTAAGTGCATCTCTGCTTATTTCTTCCCTACTCCACGTGGTGTTGGCCCCCAAGACATCCATCGTTGAGGGTCTGGGTCCCCTGTCCCCTCCCCTGGGTTCACCTTCCCTCCCCCTGTCTTCCATCCAGCGGTCAATAATCTCTTCTACATGGTTCTCCACCTGTTCTTCTGGTAATGCGCGCAGTACAGGCAGTTCATGACTCGTCCATGGGGACGGGTCTATGACACAGTCTTTCTCCCATTCCGTAATCGACCTGGGCTGTCTGTCCGTGTCCCTGAGTGTGAGAGGCCTGTGTATGTAACATGCCCTCCCTACCGTCCTGACCTTGCTTTGTGGGCATCTGAGAAGGGCCTTGCTGAATATGTCGTGTGTTCTCACCGCATTTGGGCAAAATTTCCTCCATCCCGCCGCATTTGCAACTACCAATATCCTCATGTTCCAGTTACACTGCTTGGGCTTTTGTAGGTTGTCTTGCATCCAATGGTCCGGTGGTAGGAAGGTAAACTGCCCCTCCTTCACTTCGAGTAACTCGTGTACCCTGTATCCCATGTGCTTGTTTAGTAGTTTTCTGTACGGACTCTTTGCATACGTAGGGTATATTCCCACCCCTAGGACGGGTTTGGCTGTTTTTGTAGCGTTTATCGCCATCTTTAGTGCCCTGTGAAGGTCTTCGGCCGTGTATTCCGGGTTGAATTGGTATGCCCCCAGTTGCCCCCATTGCGCCTCCCAGGCTGAACCAGCAGCCCCGAAGACCGAGTCTCTCGGGTATTGCGAGTAATATGTCGTAGTGTTTTTATGTACGTTGAGTGGAGAGGCAAATACTTCTGTCCTGGCCCCCGTAGCTGCTTGGACCGCCTCCATCATTTCTGGGGGAAGGGTCCAGTGGTTCTGCAGGTTTCGTTTTCTGTGCTTCATTTCTGCCTTACTGGAGTATCTTATGAGTAGCTGCGCAATTTCCTCCTCAAACGTGTCAACATGTATTTTATGCTCCAGTTTCAATCTCAGCCTTTTGGCCAGCTGTTCCCCTGTCGGGCATTGAACCGCTCCATCTCCCACCTCTCTGGTATATCTGTTGTATAGTTCCCTGACTTTTGCCGTGCTGAGGGTGCCTATCAGACCTCCGTTGGGTTCATAACAGTAGGTAGTGTCGCCTTCAGTACGCAGCTGCCTGTTTTTTGTGTTCAGTGTTTGTTTAATGTCCTGGTCTGGGTTTGTTTCCCCCGTGGTTATCGTCAAATGGGTGACCTCCTTCCAGTACCTTTGCTCGCTTCTCGGCTTGCCTGCTAGTATTTCACTCACGGGCCCACTTTTGGTCCTTTCATCCTGTTTGGTGCCTTCCCATTCCTCCACCAGTTCCTCCCATCTTCGGTTCCCTGTGGGGTTGTGTTCCGGTATGTGTTTTCTAATTGTCTCTTCGGTGCTCCACGTGCTCAGCACATTCCCTTCACTGTCAGTCCACTGAGTTTCGTATTGTATTACTTTCGAGTCTGGGTCTGCAGGGTTGTCCAGGTACTGTCTACTGGCCAGTATCCTGGTAGGTGCGTGGGTTCCTTCCCGGTCCGGCGCCTCCATCGGGTCCTCCTGTTTTGCCCATTTGCGTTCGTCCAGCTGTATCAGCCCTTCTCCGGCACTTGCTTGTGGGGTCCATTCCCCCATTATGTCATCTTCTTCCCACTCATGGTCCACTCCTCCTATACCCAGGGCTTCCTTCTCCTGTTCAGTCCATTCCACCCCCGCTTCCTCGAAGTGTTTCTTTTGGTTGGCCAGCGGGTACATAGACGTCAGTTGCATTATGTCCCTCAGGCTATTCCCTGCCTCGTGTAGCGCCTTTATCTGCGTTGGCCAGTTTCTTATTTCCGACATTGCCTTTGTGCTTCTGGTGTATTTCTCCAGCTCTCCTGTTTTCCTTTGCACATACTCGGGTTTTAGCTTTCTGTTCCGCTCATGGTCCCAGTGGTCCCCTGGCGCTTTAATATTGTTGGGCTGTGCCTCACATATATAGGGGTACAGGTGTAACATGCCTTGTGCTATTTTTTGTACCGTTTTATTGTCATGTACCCTTCCCCCCGTTGCTTTCAATGCCGTTATCGGCAGCGCTTTCTTCCCATCTGCTGTGGTAAGGTCCTTGAGGTCCGGGTAGTTCCTGAATAGTGTGAGTAGTTTGGTGAAGTTTATCTCTTTAGTGGCCATCTCATTTTTTGTGTCTTGTATGACATTTACCGTTCCCAGTTTTTCGGTCCCTGTCGTCATGGGTTGCTCCTGTGGGTCCCGGTATTCCTTGTCCATTCTTCTGAGGTATTTGGTTGTTCTTAAGGTGCCCTCCATTTCCGCATCAGTATACACTCTCCTGGCATTCTGCAGCTGCTTCATAATGGGCAGTGTTTCCTTGGCTAGCTCCTGCATGTGGGTTCCCACCCCTTTCACGTGCACCCCATATTCATTGAGAGCATTCATCTTCCGCATGGTGTTTGTATGCGTTTGCAGTCCCATCCTTAGCTTGCCCCTGTTGCTGCAGTAGCCTCTCTCCCCGAAGTGCTGTTCCATGAGCCCCGCGGTGGACCTACTGACTTGGGACATTCTTTGCCTGGTTCGTAGGTTTCTCTCTCTTTTTCCATATCCCATTTGCACTCCTTTGTCCTCCTCGCTTTGGACCGCTTCAGCCAGCCCCGAGTAAACCTCCTGTGCATATATCGCCTGCAGGGACTGCAACCCCAGTCCATACTCCGCTTTTTCCTCCGTGTTCAGTTCATTCGGAGTGCCGTTCGCTGGAAGCCCATAAATCCGTTTCAGCGCAGCCCCCAGCTGGTTCTCCACCTGTTGTATTTCCCCTTGTGTGTATATTCCAAGGTGAAGTCCGTACCTGAACTTCCCCAAGACTGCCGACTTGAGAGAGTACTCCTTCTGTTTTTGTGTTAAGGGGGTGGCAAGCAACGCTGCTATCCTCCTTTTCAATTCCCTTAGGGACTTGGTTTTTTCCTCCTTCCAGGTTCCTAGCATATTGAGGAGGACTCCTAGGTATTTGTAGGTCTCTCCTGCTTTGAGTACCTTCAGGGTTTGGTTGCCACATTTTATCCCCTTGTGTTTGCTTTCCCTAATATTCCGGTTGCCGTGCTCTACTCCCGTTATTTTTGACTTATCCTTGTTTATTCTCAGCCCACTCCAGTCCCCAAATGCTGCTAGCTTTTTCAATTGTTGCTCCATCCCTGACATCAGTCTCGTCAGAATAATCAGGTCATCCACAAACGCTCCTGAGGAGGTTCGCAGTTCTCCCCTGAGCTCCTCATCTGTCACGTACTTATGCCGGTATCCATGGTTTCCTACCTCCAGCCATCTAAGCAGGGGTTCGAGGTACAGTATAAAAAGCAGCGGGCTCATGCTGTCCCCTTGCAGAATCCCTCTCCTTATCGGTACTTCCTCCGAAATCTGTTCCCCTACCTTTGCCCTCATTTGTATTGAGTCCCCCTCCTCTTCCCCTAGAATGTCCTTTATAGCTTCCGTAAGCTGTGTCGGTACCCCCAGGTGCCTTAGTGTCGCAATGAGTTTCTCATGGTCTACTGACCCGTACGCGTTTTCGAAGTCTATGTAGGTCGCATGTAGCTCCTGCTTGGAGAGGTTCGCGCTATTGACAGTATATCGTCATGAAATGAGTATATTCAGTGCATTTGACAGTATATCGTCATGAAATGAGTATATTCAGTGCATTTGAATCATGTACCCTATCATTTTTCACTTGCAACTTTCGGAGGACGTTCAAAAATACACCATACCTTTAATAATTTTTATCCAATCGAATTCCAGGTCTCACAAGCCCGCCAACCTTCCAAGATATATCCTAACATCATATCCAATCATACGCAAACGATTATGCACGTTCTCACTGTATAGTGGGTCGTATATCCACTCTCGTAGATCGAGTGCTCGTATTTCCACTCGTATATCCACTCTTTTATGCAGCAAAAACTTTCTTGAAGGCTTGAAGAATTTTGTCGAATAGCATCTGCATTGTTCACTTATGACTGCTAGCACATCTTGTAGTGTACATATACGTACATATCATTTGATTTTTTGAGCTATTAGCATCACCATAACTGGCCGTATTGTGCATTGCATGTACTCTAGAAATTATAAGTTGACATATTTTCTAGGTCCTGATATGCATATGATCCGAAATTCCGTGAGTGCATGCTATTGTGAGTCATGACGGCGGAAGTATTGTGGCTATCTATGAGGTAGTACGTATTAGAGGGCACTATTGGGTCATAAACATGATGTTTTTAATTGCTAGATGCATTTGGAGGCCATCTAGTAGGTGTACGCGGCTTCGGGCACTCCCACTCAGAGGAAAAAACGTGACTAATCTGTACCTAATTCGGACTTTTTAGGTACCTGCATATCACAGTTTAAGTATCTATTTGACACCATTTAGACACAGTTTAAGTATCTATTAGACACAGTTTAAGTATCTATTAGACACCGTTTAGGTATGATTTAGACACAGTTTAGGTATGATTTAGACACAGTTTAAGTATCTATTAGATACAGTTTAGACATCTGTTAATAACCGTTTTAGTACCCGCTAGGTGCTTATTAGGCATTGTTTAGGTTCCTTCTAATCACCGTATGTTTTATTCGCGCGTATATATGCTGATAATAACCGTTGAGAAATGAGTACAGCTAACCGTTGAGAATATAATATTGCCGTTGAGAAAATAATATTGCCGTACGTGACCCAATTCAGAAACCAATACTACTAACCGTTGAAGTCAATATAATATTTTATCGTTATGCTTGCAAGTAGTATTTGACTCTCACTTTAGTATTTGAGTCAACGTATTAAATAAGTTGGCACGAATTGTTACCGTTGCGTCCATGCAAGAACTACTCGAAATTGTGAAACTATGTGTCTAACAGCACAACATAAACTGCACATGCACAGAGCAAACAATGCACTGGGTGGGTGACTAGGCATTCGAAACAGCACAAAGCATATGAATGCATCTCAGGAAAGTAAACACGTTTATTACAACATAAAATTTGACACTTACAGTCTATAGTAGTTTACGTTCTCGGATTCTACAAAGCTATTCTACTCGAGTAGATCTACAGATCTTCTACTGTGCTTGTACCACAAGTCAGTTTAACAAAATCGTCTAGCAGCGCAACTAGCTAAAGGCGGTCCCAGCGTCATCGACAGGTGGACCGTATCGACATTCCATCAGCAGTCGGTTACCAATTCCAGCGAAATCTGCGGTTGCACAAAACAAAAGCCAGGCCTTGTTAGCACAAAAATACTATAAATAACGGAAACAGAGCTTATTACAATAATTACAATACACGCAGCAGAGCGAACATGTACAAACAAGTCGTATATATCAACAAGCTCACCTGCGCATTTTCCCAGTGATATTCTTGATGCTCCCCGCCCTATGCGCGCTGCCACTCAAATATCACAGTGTTAGCATTCAAAACAAATACACATCACAGAAAACTGAAAATCTCAGCGGGGTGAGTTGGCTTCGAACCAACAACTCCCAGCCCGATGGGCTGGTGAGACGCACAAATCGACCACCCCCTTCTATGCAATGAACACCAGGCCTGTATGCGCACGTATGCTAGTAAACAACAAAGTACATGCTACTCGTGCAAAATATAATAATGACAAAAAGGAAAGCTCAAAGGAAATACAACCAAACCAGTGCTCTATACTGCTTTGCAGCGGTTGACGGCGTGGGCTGGACAACGTTTGTGCGGCTAATCGTTGCTTCTATCTTTTGTCTACACGTGAACAGCTACAGCGGTCAGCGCGGTTCTCCATGGCGGACGATGTCGTTCGAATGATATCTGGATCGATATTTGTGCCAGGCTGCCAACCCATTTTGATTCGATCGGCATTTATTTCGATCTGACAGCACACGCACCAGTAATCGACGATGTTGAATATATCGAATCGAGATATGATACTACCATGATCGTCCGCGGCCTGTTGACCTGTAGCTGTTCATGGGTACAGGGAAGATAGAATTAGATAGAACGTTTAACTTCAATCATAAACGCCGTTCAGCTCGGGCCGCCAACCGCTGCAAAGCAGTACCGTGCACTGGTCTGCTTGTATTTGTTTTTGTAGGCTTTCATGTTTGTGATTGTGTTTTCCACGAGCGGCTCGTATTTTGTTGTTTACCAGGTTTGAGTGGTGTTTATGGGTGTTAGCTTTGCTGTGCTTACTGGCATTCGCGCGCAGCACGCATGCCTGGTGTCCATTGCGTCGAAGGGGGTGGTAGACACAGTAGTATGTGCGTCTCTCCAGCCCATCGGGCTGGGAGTTGTTGGTTCGAAGCCAACTCACCCCGCTGAGAATTTCAGTTGTCTGTGCTGTATATTTATTTTGAATGCTAACACCGTAATATCTGAGTGGCAGCGCGCATGGGGCGGGTAGCATCAAGATAGCATCAAGAACATCACTGGGCAAATGCGCAGGTGAGCTTGCTGATATGACTTGCTTGTGTGACATGCTCGCTGTGCTGCATTTATTAGACAAAACGTTGACTGGTCAAAGATTGATCCGAACATACCAAGTAAATAAATTGTTGACTTAAACGGTTAATAGTAGTGGTTTCTCAACGGTTAGTAGTATTTATTTCCCAACGGTTACGTATAGTATAATTATGTGTAATTTAGTGTTCGTTTCTCAACGGTTACATGTAACAGTATTTGTTTCTCAACGGTTACGCGCGAGTCAAAAATAAACCTCACCAACTCGTAAGTGTACTGAATACAACCTAGCACATTGAATATCCAATAGGTGATATATGATATAATGCATCGAATAGCAAGCAATGATATCTCGTGGCGCGAATGCACTGCGCGAATAAAACATACGGTGATTAGAAGGAACCTAAACAGTGCCTAATAAGCACCTAGCGGGTACTAAAACGGTTATTAACAGATGTCTAAACTGTATCTAATAGATACTTAAACTGTGTCTAAATCATACCTAAACTGTGTCTAAATCATACCTAAACTGTGTATAATAGATACTTAAACTGTGTCTAATAGATACTTAAACTGTGTCTAATAGATACTTAAACTGTGTCTAACTGGTGTCAAATAGATACTTAACTCCTATGCTGTTATGGCATTTGGAGTTCTCAACGGCATGGTCGGCTAGACCGTTGCTTCTTAAGGTGCATATGAAAACATACGTGTTCATGCTTGCAACCAGGTTCTTCTTGGCATCGTTAGGTACATTTTGAGCTATCGAATGCCTTGATAGGGGGTGTCTAGGGGGTCCAAATGGGCGTTTGTGGGGGGTAAATCGATCGATTTGTATTGTCGTTTCCGCGTGAGATTCTAGTATAGGAGTTAAACTGTGATATGCAGGTACCTAAAAAGTCCGAATTAGGTACAGATTAGTCACGTTTTTTCCTCTGAGTGTCCGGTCCTTGTGAAAGGACCGGCATTTTTATTTAATTTTCGTCGGTACTGCCCCCGCGTTTGATTCCTCTCAAGCACATGCCCATATCGAGAATAGCACTCAAAAGAGGTTCGTAATAAATTCTTGGACACCCAAATATGATGTCAAAACACTCAAATATCAACTATATCGAAAAAAAACGCGGCAGATAGCCCCCAAATCACTTCGGTCCTTGTGACAGGACCGTGATTTTGGGCAGTAGCCATCGACAGCCCCTGTCCCACTGAACAATACGAGAATCTTGGTCTGGCCGACTGGTTCCCTCTCAAGTGCTGCAGCTCCGTTGACTGGCGGCAGGGTGCCCTGAACAGATACTCTTGCGAAAGTCCCTACTTCATCTGTTCATCATCAAACCTCTCCGCTGGCATCCATGGCATTGCGCCGTCTACTTTGAGCTCCTCTGAAAGTGTGGTCCACACTGCCCCTGCGGATTCGTCACGCCTTTTACGGACCCTAAGCTTCTCCCGCTCCACTCTCTTAGCCTCGATCCTCTCGAACTCCAACAACGCCCGGTTGGGAACGCCGGGCCTGCCAGCTCCGTCCCACTCAAGATCCTCCCGAGTCTTATTCCACTCGTTTTCACTGCGGGGCATCCCTGTCCACTTGACTAGGTACTCCATCTATCTCCTACCCTGACGCTGGCGCGTACGCGAACGCTCCACCCTCTCGACGTGGGTTTCCTTGCGCCCACTGACGTCCAACGGATGAGCGGGGATCTCCTTAGCTCTCTCGACAAAGCGGCGACTCGACTCCACCGGCGAAAGCCGGTCCACGGTGGACATCGTGCACCTTCCACTGCTTACTACGCGGTAATACACTCATTTGAAATCTTGGGTTAAGGAAACAGCCAGCTTTTCGGGGGAGGGAATGCGGAAAAAGCTGGGGTGGAAAAAAACATTAAGAAAATGTACCCAAATAAGGAACTGATGAAGGCTGCTGAATCATTTCGTTAACGGAAATCGTAATGTCATATTAACTCCTATGCTGTTATGGCATTTGGAATTTCTACAGCATGGTCGGCTACACCGTCACTTTGTAAGATACATATCAAGGCATGCGTGTTCGTGCTTGCAACCAAGTTCTTCTTGGCATCATTAGCTACAATTTGAGCTATCGAATGCCTTGACAGGGGGTGTCTAAGGGGTCTAAATATGCGTTTATTGGGGTGTAAATCGATAATCAATTTCCGTAGTTTACTACGGAGATTACAGCATAGGAGTTAAGGAAACGAAGGCTAGCAGAACATCAGGAAATTCCATTATTATTAAGGAAATTGTAGCTGAATCTAACCGCTGAGACACTCATTGATTGGCGCTTTGGCCTTGATACGCGTTAAGACTATAGACTTCAAGTCGTCGTAGTCTTCCTGACTAATAATCCCACTTTGCAAGTCAGCATGTAATTCTCGCAAGTCCTGGCGACTGCTCGGATCCATGCTGAATTTAAGAGAATGCGCTGGCTGACTGCGCTTTCCAATCCCTAGACTAAGAAGAAATGGATTTAAGAGAAGAGGCTGGCTGACGCTCGAATCGCGTTTCCTTTTCGTTAGTCATTTCGGTAAGAGGCTGACGCTGGCAGGGGGGGGGAGGGGGTCAGAAAAATACGGAAAAAGCTAGGCTGACTCCAAATTCCTGTTTCCTTAAATATGCGGTATTCCTGTAGGCGTCTGCAGCCTATAGGCCGACGGCGCGCCCCTGTCGCCTGCGGGGAGGGCCATCTGCCGGTCGCTGTGAAAGACCTCCAGCAACCGAAGGGGTCCGAGGCGCTTCTTAAGCAGTTTCTTGTGCAACCCGCGGTCACCCGGCTGGGTAAGGTACGCGGCGTCTACCCACACCTCATCGCCTACTGCATAACTCCTAGCCTTGTGACGCGCGTCGTACTGGGCGATCTGCTGCTGCTGAGCCAAAAGCAGCTTTTCCCTATGGCTACTATCCGACAGTCCTTCCCCAAGGACTAAATTGAAAACTAGTCCTTGGGGAAGGACTAGCGCTTTTTGGGACGACCTAGCCAATGCCAGTGACCCTATGTCTCGGTTTGTGTCATCAATGTGACCTAAACTAAGTCCCTTAATGCCCCATTGGCCACGGGATGGCGCATGTTGTTGTCGGTGGACGCCCATGTGGCATGCACCCTACTATTTCCATGAAATCCATTCAAATCACCAAGCTGATTTCAGTACCTGATTTTCATGATTTTTTTTGGGAGATCTCTAGGTCCCAGATAGGTTTTTAACAAGAATTTTTCATTCTCACCCATTGGGTTTTTCATTATTTTTTTGGGAAAAGGCGCAACGGGAATCGAACCCTAGTCTCTCGAATTCATGACGAGTATGTTACCACTACACTATTGCGCCATATTTGATGTTAATTATCCCCCCCACCCCATTTATATACATTATTTTTACAAGCGATCTATAAACTTAATTATAGACGATCCGGTACCTCTTTCGAGCCCGCTGGATCTGTAGTCGACGTCGAGGGTTATCGTACGAAACACGTCCCAGTGACTGCCGCAACTCAAAGTTTTTAACAAGAATTTTTCATTCTCACCCATTGGGTTTTTCATTATTTTTTTGGGAAAAGGCGCAACGGGAATCGAACCCTAGTCTCTCGAATTCATGACGAGTATGTTACCACTACACTATTGCGCCATATTTGATGTTAATTATCCCCCCCACCCCATTTATATACATTATTTTTACAAGCGATCTATAAACTTAATTATAGACGATCCGGTACCTCTTTCGAGCCCGCTGGATCTGTAGTCGACGTCGAGGGTTATCGTACGAAGTGGTAATATTGCACAAGTATAGCCTATCCAATGATAGGTGGGCGTGGCGGTGAGTTGGGATTATGCCATTGGTCGCTATATGGCTACTGCTTGGTGGTACTTGTCATATGTATATCAGCTGGAACTGCTTAAGTATGGGGCCACAATGCCCAAATTGCAGCTTTGCATGGCCCATATCATGTGATCTATGGGACATGTTACAAATAGTGAGCATAGTGATGCATAAATATGACTTCAAACTATACCTCGGTATTTTTTGGGAATTTCCCAACCATTAGGGTGCGTGTTATTGAATATTTTGCTCGAATTTTGGGTCGAAAAATGTCAGAATTCAGCATTTTCGTCTTAGTGGTGGTGTTTACCATGCGCTGAGAGCATAATATATCGTCATTATACGCCATTTACGGTTATACACCTTTACATTGGGTCATAAATTTGATGTGTGGGTGGTGGTACATCACCCCCTATCCATCTAAGGGGCCATTAGGGGCCATGCCGCCACTAGTCCTTCCCCAAGGACTAGCCAAATGAATTAAATTTAGAGCATGCCATAGCCCTAAACCGCGGCTAGATTACGGGTACCCAAACTTTGAAATTCAACTTCCCACAAAGATAGGCACTTAGGTTGTGTCCCAAAGGATTTTTTGAAGCATGGTGTTGGGTCTAAGGACCATTGATCCGGCCGTAATGTGCATTTCCGCCTAGTCCTTGGGGAAGGACTAGTGGCCCGGATAGTAGCCACCTAGCGAGCTGCAACTGGCGAACAAATTGGCGGGCTGTCTCGTGGGCTGTACCCTTTTTTACTGCTACGCCCCTCCCCCCCTTAGCTCGGCCTCTCCGTGATGCAAGTGCTGCCTCCACGAAGAAGTCCAGCTGAGAGGCCGGAGCGTGACCGTACGTCAGTTCAAAAGGGGTGAAGCCCGTGACGGCGGAACGAGAGTCATTGATGGCGTACTCGACCGGGGTACACCACAAGTCCCAATCGTGCTGGTTGGCGTCGACATACAGTACGCGCGTAGCATACGTTCGACCGTGTGGTTTGTGTGCTCTGTTTGCCCATCACCTTGTGGGTGGTACGGCGTGGTAGAGGCAATCTGGACTCCCATCAACCGGTGCGGATCGAGATGCATTTCATCTCTGAAACGGGAGTCCCGATCACAGACGATCTTCATGGGAGCGCCGTGCAAACGCCACACTTGGTCGAAATACATGCGCGCGATCTGAGCAGCTGAGCTGTCAACGTAAAGCATGGGGACTACGTGCACCATCTTGGACAATTTGTCCGGGAAGGTAGCAAACGCGTCGTACCCTCGCTCTGTGCAGGGCAGCCCAGTAACGAAGTCGATACTAACCACTTGTCACAGTCTTACTGGGGGTTCCCGTTCCAATCTGGCCTGAGCCGGATGCTGGCCTTGTACTCTCTCGACTGGACCGAGTCCGGCATGTAGCACGGCTAGGTGGACGGGCTTGCACTATAAATTGCATAATCAATGAAAATGGCATTAAGAAGTCGCAAGAAGTTTCAAGAACATGTTAGAAGTTATAAGAAATCACCCGAAGGCAATATTTTACATTTTCGATAATTACTGTGGCCACACAGCTGCTATACAAGTAGCAGATGGGCCGCGGAGCAGGAAATGCATGTCTCGTCGTGGGCGCGTGAGATATGCAAATGATACGGTGAAGTTATTAGAAGTTGTGAGAAGTATCTAGGAGTTATTACTAGGCATCGAGAAGTGATATTTCACATCGGGTCACATTCACGGGGCGTTGGGGAGCTAATTTCGTCTGTAAACTGACTGCAAAACAGAAAATACATGTCTCGTGGGCGCGTGAGATATGCAAATGATACGGAGAAGTTATTAGAAGTTGTGAGAAGTATTTAGAGGTCATACCTAGGCAATGAGAAGCGAAATTTCACATCGGGTCATATTCACGGGGTGCTGGGGAGCTAATTTCGTCTATAAAAAGGGCTGCAAAGCAGAAATTGCATATATTGCGGGTGCGTGAGATATGCAAATGATACGGAGAAGTTATTCGAAGTATGTACAAGTCATAACAATATACATCGCAACATAACAATATCTACAATATCTACAATATATACATATACATAACACTAGAATCTCACAGAAGTGCCAACAACCGCTCATGCTCCCTCAGGGGTAGCATGTGCACATCCCCCCTCTTAACTAGGCGAACATCACATGCTAGTACGGCTTCACAAGGAATTAACTCCTATGCTGGTATGGCATTTGGAGTTCTCTACGGCATAGTCAGCTAAACCGTTGCTTCTTAAGGTGCATATGAAGACATACGTGTTCATGCTTGCAACCAGGTTCTTCTCGACATCGTTAGGTACATTTTGAGCTATCGAATGCCTTGATAGGGGCGGGGTGTCTAAGGGGTCCAAATGGGCGTTTGTGGGGGGTAAATCGATCGATTTGTATTGTCGTTTCCGCGTGAGATTCTAGTATAGGAGTTAAGCACTTCTTGCTAGTATCTAAGGTGTATGTATCTCGCACGTTTGGATCCGCCCACTCAAAGTATCTCCCCGAAATCACCGAGTCTCCAGGAGCAAATGTCTGTCTGTAGTCATCACGGCGGATCCTCCCGCCGACCTCCGTGACACCAGACAGCGCCTTCACCAAGTAGTAGGCATGTGATGCGTCCGTAGGATCCTTCTTCACCGCCATGATGCTACCACGCCGCACGGCTACACTCACACCCGCCGCATACTCCTCCACCATGCCGCGAATCCTCACGGCGGCCGCGCCCGTAGCCGGCCGCAACTCCACATCTCTCCACGCATCCACGTGGGACGTCTCCAAGCATCCCTCCGAGTCCGGAATGGAGCGCACACACTCCGCATAACAATTCACACAATAGCATGTACGCTCACGTACCATCAACTTCCCCTCGCCCTCCCCCCCCCTTACAGAATGCAAGCGCTGCGTCCCATCCACCGCCTGGTATGCTGCACTAGCATTGTGATCCACCGCATGCAATCCTCCCGCCTCCTCGTGCAGTGCGTCCTCTGGTACCAAGTAAAAAAACCGTTGATTGAAGCTCGCTCTTGCCTTGGCGTAACTGCTATCCGCACGTCGGCTCAATCTCTCGCAACAGAACGCATGCAGGTCTGCAGCGCAATTGATGCGGGCATACCACTTGTCACCCTCCGATATGACCGCCACCGCCGCTGCGTGCTTGACATGCGCCCCCGCCCCATCCTGCTCCCCCTTGGCATGCGCCGTCTCAAAGAAGTTCCGTTGGCAAGGTACACCTAATGACCACTCGTATTTGCTGTTCGCCACAACTGCAAACCCTGCCGCGCACTTATTTTGTCCCGCACAGCCATCTGCCCACTCGTGGATAAACAAGGGCTTTGCGATCCCCCTCCCGATGAAGTAGTCTCTGATCGATGATCAACTCCCGCATGTACTGAATGAAGCGGTGATCGTGCTTCCGGTCATCGCTCAGCAAGTACACGTAATCCTTCACCAGCACTGGTTTCTCCGCGGTTGATCCCACCCCATCCACGGCCATACACGCATGTCTCCACACCACACAGACTAATATGGTCGCCTGCTTCACCACCCAATGCAGACTTTGCACTTCTCGAGGAATGTTCAACGAATGATTCTCCGAGAAGTCAAACAAGAACACCGCATGTCCCAGTGGCAAATCCCTGACGCACGTCCGAAACTGCCGCTGCTGGTGTAATGCCACGAAAGTGTGATATGCATATGGCCGCAGAAACGCGCAATCCCCGCAGCCTTCCAACTTCTTCCATCCACGCCCATGCCTCCGGTTGCCCTGCGGTCGCGCTATTCACTAAGAAGCTCCCCTTGCACTGACAGTTTGGCGAAGCCCCCGGCTCGTGCCCCAGCAACAGCGCCTGCAACTTGGCGATCAAGGCGGCCAGCTTCGTCTTCTTCTGCACAAACTGCAGTCGCCGAATCTCCTTACCATCCTCGTCCATCTGTCCTGTGCCGCAAGTCTCATAACAAGACCACGGCACTTGCGCCTCATGCTGCACCTCACTGTCACACACTTTGAAGTTGGCCAAGCCGCCACACTTCTCGCACCTCCCTCTCAAGCACTCCATGGCATGCTTATCCCCCACCCGCGGACACAACAAGCCCTCGGCGAAAGTTGATGTCGACCTCCCCGCCTTTGCAATAGTGCAAACCATTCCCGTGTTCCCCACCGCCTTTCGCCTATGCTCAGGTGTCCTTCGAACCCGTGGGCAACATGTCGCCGAAGTGCACGCACATGGTGAATGCACCGCCTCTCGGGCCTTGTCAAAGCCCTCAAGGACCATTCTCATGTCTTCGTGGTACCTACAACAACAAGATATGTTGTCCTTCCTTCGCAGCCGCACAACATTGTGCGGCTTGCACACCCCTTGCTTCTCAAAGGAACGTTGCCCAATCTTGAGAGCGGGGTACTTGGCTTGAAACCTCCTATATATTACTAGTTGAGAGGCTTCCAACCAATATTTGCTCACGAACTCCCTCGGTGTTCTCAAAGCACCGGTGTTGGGGTCACGTGCCAACACGACGTCCTTTTTGCAAGGACTAACTCGAGTGTTGTCCGGGTGCAACCAAAAAGCTCTAATAAGAGCACAAGTCGCCATTGTCAAGCATCGGGTAGACAATCTCCGTTCCGCAAGCATCACGCCCTCCCAAAGGCCACGACGCCCTCTCTCCGCAGTTGCCATGTGTGCCCCCTCCCTCAAGTTTGAATTTCCGACCACCCCAAGCGTTCCAACGCGTTGATGCACACCAAGCATCGTGCAAGCCGTACGCACCAAGTTATCCTCGGCCAAGTTGCTCCCAAATGCCGCAGCCGCTATCCCCCTCGTTAGACTAACGTTCGCACGTGTGTTTCGTCGTGCTAAGCGTGATAACGCGTCCCTCAAATTCGCCACAACACAATTCTTCACCGTCTCCACGCGCCGGTCACCTAACGACACCAATGCCGCTTTGCACTCCTTGTGCACCTCCGAACTCAAGCCCGCCGGAAGGGACTCGATATACGCCCTCACCGCACCCGCAATGCGGTGAGGGCTTCTCCCAAATGCCGTTCGCATCTTCTCGATCCACCAACCCTTATTCCCTCGCGTCAACTCCTCAAACCCGTCACTTACTTGCGGCAATTGACCTCTAGGACGTTCGTGCGTTTCCTCATCTCCACCTTGCAACTCGTCTGACATTTCCACATCGTCACAAACCTCCTCTGAGTGAGCGTGATTAACATCACCTTGTCCTTTTGCTGATGTCCAGGCCTCGCACAACAAATCTATCTTCCCCACCAACGTGTCAAGCGTATCCATATCATCATCTTTCAGGGGCCACACTCCAAGAGGTATAATGCGAGCGGAATCTCCAACCTCTACGAGAAGGGGTAACAAGTCTATAAGAACGGGAGGAATATCCCAATTCGGTCCCGGATTGTAGGCAGCGTCGGAGCCACACAACGCCAAGAAAACGCTCACTGCAAGCAGCGTAATGTGGAGAGTCGTACATAACACCCCAAATAGCCACGATCGTTGATCCCGCACGAGCGTGACGTTCAATAACCCTTCCCCGATATGCGTCCCTGTCACCAAACAATCTAGTAAGACATACGTCAACCCTTCCTTGACGCGAAGTCTCACAGCAGCACAATCACATGTGTATTGTACACACGTTTCGGGGTGTAGATATTCATACCGTTAAAGCTTGTGGGATTGGGGCGCCGCTTCGTGCTGCCACCCATATTCGCGCCCTCCTACAACGTTTGCTCCGATTCCAAGACATATCGCGTATGCATATCCATAGTAATATATACAAGTTTGTCTTTCTCTTCAAGCATTTTCACATACTTACTTCCACGAAATGCTTGGGCGGTTTTGTCCTCGATTCATACTGAGCTGACGTCACACGTGCATGAACATTTCTCGTATGTCGGATCCGATCCCAGAACCATCAACGTACCCGAAATGCTTGGGCGGTTTTGTCCTCGATTTATACTGAGCTGACGTCACACGTGCATGCACATTTCTCGTATGTCGGATCCGATCCCAGATCCATCGACGTACGAGAAATGCTTGGGCGGTTTTGTCCTCGATTTATAATGAGATGACGTCACACGCGCATGCACATTTCTCGTATGTCGGATCCGATCCCAGATCCATCGACGTACGAGAAATGCTTGGGCGGTTTTGTCCTCGATTTATACTGAGCTGACGTCACACGTGCATGAACTTTTCTCGTATGTCGGATCCGATCCTCGATCCATCGACGTACGAGAAATGCTTGGGCGGTTTTGTCCTCGATTTATACTGAGCTGACGTCACACGTGCATGAACTTTTCTCGTATGTCGGATCCGATCCCAGATCCATCGACGTACGAGAAATGCTTGGGCGGTTTTGTCCTCGATTTATACTGAGCTGACGTCACACGTGCATGAACATTTCTCGTATGTCGGATCCGATCCCAGATCCATCGACGTACGAGAAATGCTTGGGCGGTTTTGTCCTCGATTTATACTGAGCTGACGTCACACATGCATGCACAGTTACTGCGTCTCAGCGCCCTAGTTGGTGCAAGCGAGCGGAAGCCATTCTTGAAGAACACTTCTTAGAGCTAGCACTTCGGAAACTGCAATGACCTCAAGAAACCGAGGCGGAAACAACGCGCCTGCCAAAACCCGTGCGGGGAAAATGCCCCGAAACGCCCCTGAATACCACCGCTGCCATGTCGATGGATGCGACAGTAAACTAATTCCAGCGCAGACTTGTAGGGTTTGCAATAGGAGCTTTCACTTTACCTGTGCGAATAAAAAGTATCCGGCGGTGCAGTGTGGTGCATGTAAAGAGGTACTTCCGGAAGATAGGTGTTGCTATTGTGATAAGGGGGCTTTCGTAACACGATGCAAGGTGTGCGAGTTGCGCTACCACCCAAAGTGTCAAGAGGGAAGAGGGCTAAAGAGAAATTTGTTTAACTGCGGTCGCAAGGAATGCGTCGAGCCTAGCGGAGGAAGATCGGAACTCGCTGTCGTGAACATGCACGACATACAGGCGACGAAACAACTGGGCGAGCTGCCAGGTCCGAAGACCGCTGTGAGGAAAGCTTTAGATTGGAATGCGTTCGATCATGCCCTCACGATAGCATACGATAGATGCTATAAAGGCCACGAAGATGGTGAGCACCTTTTCGAAGCACTATTCACATGTTAGTAGAAGCTATAGTCATGCGTATGGATAATGCCTGAAACGTTTGCTTGTCCTACTTGTGTAGACGCGCATGGTTTTGGTGTTGTATGAATTAGGTGGGCTCGCCACGGGATCGCAACTGCCTCCTCCGCCCTCACCCCCACCGCCAGCACCTGAAGAGTGCTGCTATATCTGCGAGAAGGATGATGGACGTGGAGTGCACAGGTGCTCGCACTGCGGTGCGCAGTACCACAACGTGTGCCTTTTGAGCAAGGGCATTGAAGAGGTGAGCTGCTGTGGTAGGCCGGAGTGCATGGCGAAACGCACGGTCTACCCAACCTCGCAAGCGGAGGAAGACACTCTGGCAAAAAAAGGCGCCATGCTGCTGGAAGGCGCGTTCCAGCAGAGTTTGCCGTTGCTTGCGGTGCCGTCGGCATCGGCGCCACCACCCCTTGAAGCGGCCACACCCTCCGAGGTTGGTGAGGGGGATGTTGAAGCGCCGTCGGGAGCGGCGGAGCAACCCGCGGACGCTCCCGCCCCCACGAGCACGGAGGTGCCCGCGGCGGGAGAGCCCGCACCGGCGGAGGTGGTGGTGGATCCGCCCCCAATCACAGGGAGCCCCGCGGCGGGAGAGCTCGCACTTGCGGAGGTGGTCGTGGAGAAGGCCCTAATCACAAAGGGTCCCGCGGCGGGAGAGCCCGCACCGGCGGAGGTGGTAGTCGATCCGCCCCCAATCACAGGGAGCCCCGCGGCGGGAGAGCCCGCACCTGCGGAGGTGGTCGTGGAGCCGCCCGCATCCGCGGATTGGCTGGAGTGGGCGAAGGCCACCTTGGAGCAACGTGTTTCTTTTTATCCACGTTGGGTTCATCATTGTGATCTGCCGCGGTGCGCACCGGTGGTGTACGTGGCAGCGGATGGTGTGCATGGGAAGGAGGGATACGCGGCAAAGTCGAAGGGGCGTTTTGGGAGGGGATCGGTGGTGTATCATCAAGGGCTCAAGGGCGCCTATCTTGCGGGCACGATCTTGCACGTACGAGATCGTGGGTGGTTCACCATATGCGGAGGGCCTATCCACGGCAGAAACGCCAACCCGAACCTTACGCACATCTTCCGCATGAACAGGCT
Organism: Cymbomonas tetramitiformis; assembly: GCA_001247695.2. Taxonomy (NCBI): domain Eukaryota; kingdom Viridiplantae; phylum Chlorophyta; class Pyramimonadophyceae; order Pyramimonadales; family Pyramimonadaceae; genus Cymbomonas; species Cymbomonas tetramitiformis. Next base: position 37,390 of record LGRX02002967.1, on the reverse strand, counting down.
CAACCAGGGCAGCACGGATAAGGCCCGTGGGGCCGCATACTTCAAGACTGAAGAGGGGTCCGACCTTGTGTACGAGTGCGCGAGGGTGTTCTTCCCGAAGCTCATCAACCTTTACGCGCTCGACAAGGAGAAGACTCCCGACGCGATGACCAAGGAGGAGGTGCAAACGTTCCTGGAGTCTTTCAACGCCAAGACCACCGCCCCGGCATGGACAGTCGCTTTCTTTTGCGGTTTCGTCCAACAAAACGATTTCCTGGAGGTGATTGACAATTACTGCTCCGGCCGCGCGGAGCGAATCTGGTGGCACAAGCAGAACGTGCACATGAACCCCAACAAGACCGTACGCTACAATGGTGTTGAATGTGGGGTCCCGGGGTACCATGTAAAGAGCGATGCCGCGGGGAAGTCTTCTAAAAAGCCGGAGTGGATGTTCAACTTTGATATGGGGGAAGGTGAACGTTACAGGCGTCACTTTTGCGCGGCTTCCCGGTTGTGCACCAGATGTACAAACGCGACGGCAAAGTCGTCAATAACCATCAGAAACCCCTAGCTCTGTTGATGGAGCTGATCCAGTGCCACATGCTCGGTGACAATCCGGGCAAGGTGGATGAGGACGGCCATCCACTCAACTGGATTCTCGACGCTTGCTGCGGCGTCGGCTCAACGTCCATGGCCGCCATGAGGTGTGGTTTGAACGCGATCGGTTTCGGCCACGACCCGTACATGGTCAGCTCTGCGCAGCAACGGCTGACCAATTTCGACGCCGAGCCCGATCCGGATGCCGAGACGAAGCCAAAAAAGAAGAGTGACCCGACGAGTAAGGGGAAGGAAGCAGCCACTATCGATTCTGAGGAAGAAGCGTTAGATGAAGATGAGACCGAAGAGAATGCTGAATAAATTAGCAGGATTTGTCGACCGCCCTGACTGATAGTATCAGTCATGCCTCGACGGTATAGGGTGAAAAGTACTCTGCTCGTAAACATTTGAATAAAGAATGATACATGTATGCATATTTCGGTGTTTTCATTGTACGCATACCGCACTTTTCTAGCGTGTTGCCTTTATGTATCCCTATTTCGCGCATAAATATCACTAAACCCTGATTTTTATGAAATATATATAGATCCAAAAATGACATATGATAATGTCATTTTCATCGAATAGTGTGTTAGTTAGTCGGTGAGGTCAGCGAGTCACCGGTCACCCTTTTCGTAAGTGTTGAGGTCAGCGAGTCACCGGTCACCTTCTCCGTAAGCGGTGATGTCAGCGAGTCACCGGTCACCTTATCCTCCGTAGCGATATCCGTAGTCGGTGAGGTCAGCGGCTGCCCAGAATATGCTAGTATGCTTATGTGGCGTGGGCCACCTGTCAAGCCGGAGCCACCTGTCCTCCCCGCTGCCCCCACCTCCCCGTTGCTCGCTGAGGAGGGAGTTGGATGCATTGAGTGTGCAGTGGGTTCGCCAGCAATGCTATGGCCCATGCCATCTGACCTTCCCGCTGCCCCCAGAGCCGTCGCATTTCCCTATGCCGTCACAAAGTGGTCACATGCATAATTCAACGTTAGGAACTTTTGAAAGTCACTAGAAATTAAGGGATCAATTCTAAGACAACGAAAAAAGTTGGTTTTTGAAAAAAAAAAAAAATTGTGAGAAATATGGCCCGAAAACCGCTGTTTTCGGGCTGTTTTCTGCATTTTAGGCCTATTTTGGCTCAAATAGCCTAACGCCTACGGTTTAATGTCATGTTTGCGAAGTTTTGAAGGTCGCCTTACCCCATTAGAACATATCGAAGTGTCACACAAAAGTTGGTTCATGAAATTTTTTTATTTTTTGAGAAATATGGCCCGAAAACCGCTGTTTTCGGGCTGTTTTCTGAATTTTAGGCCTATTTTGGCTCAAATAGCCTAACGCCTACGGTTTAATGTCATGTTTGCGAAGTTTTGAAGGTTGCCTTACCCCATTAGAACATATCCAAGTGTCACACAAAAGTTGGTTCTTGAAATTATTTTTATTTTTTGAGAAATATGGCCCGAAAACCGCTGTTTTCGGGCTGTTTTCTGCATTTTAGGCATATTTCGGCTCAAATAGCCTTACGCCTACGGTTTAATGTCATGTTTGCGACGTTTTGAAGGTTGCCTTACCCCATTACAACATATCCAAGTGTCACACAAAATATGGTTCTTGAAATTATTTTCATTTTTTGAGAAATATGGCCCGAAAACCGCTGTTTTCGGGCTGTTTTCCGCATTTTAGGCCTATTTTGGCTCAAATAGCCTTACGCCTACGGTTTAATGTTATGTTTGCGAAGTTTTGAAGGTTGTCTCATCCCACCACAACATATCCAAGTGTCACACAAAATATGGTTCTTGAAATTGTTTTCATTTTTTGAGAAATATGGCCCGTAAACCGCTGTTTTCGGGCTGTTTTCCGCATTTTAGACCTATTTCGGCTCAAATAGCCTTACGCCTACGGTTTAATGTCATCTTTGCGACGATTTGAAGGTTGCCTTACCCCACCACAAAATATCCAAGTGTCACACAAAATATGGTTCTTGAAATTATTTTCATTTTTTGAGAAATATGGCCCGAAAACCGCTGTTTTCGGGCTGTTTTCCGCATTTTAGGCCTATTTTGGCTCAAATAGCCTTACGCCTACGGTTTAATGTCATCTTTGCGACGATTTGAAGGTTGCCTTACCTCACCACAACCTATCTAAGGCACAACAATTTGTTTGAATGAAGAAATGATCTTCATTTGCCCGATAACTCATATGTTTCGGGCTCTTTTCGGCTAATTTTCATAATTTCAGATATATTTTTGATAATAATGCCTTATGCCCTTGGTGTAATGATGCATTTTTCAGGTTTGGAGCTTAATTAACCCTTTAAGGCCACAATTCTAAGGCACAACCAGTTTTTGAAATAAGGCAAAACAATAATTTGCTTAAAAAAATGTATGTCACACCTTAACCGTCCGCCTATTTTCTTGACGCACAAGAGGCACGAGAGAGGCACGGGAGGTGATCAAAATAGCAATCCTAGGATGCGTTGATGCTCCGCATCGGATAGATGATAATAATCTTTCCTTCCTATTCTGCGTTTGGTCATGATCACATCTACACACGCAATGTGGTGGGAATATGTAAGGCATTTTTTACTAGTGTCCACAAAGTACTCCGTGCACGTCTCTTCATCACGCCATTCCAAGAAGCGGCCTTCCACAACATATTCCCCACACGTTGCATACACCCCTTCCCCCGCCGGGCTGTAGTAATCGTCCTTCATCCCCGCCGGATCTTCAACCACTTGCACTCCACCAAGCGCCTTCACTAAATAGTAGGAGTGCAAGTCATCTCCCCCAGATGGCCGTGCAAAAATGCTCCCCCGCGCAACCATCACGCCCATCTCATGCGCGGCCTCCGCCGCTTGACGTCGTGTTTGCCGGGCTTGCGTTGCCTCTTTCACCGTCAAAGTGAACGGCACCCACTCGTCCACATGGCTCTTGTAGTGGCACCCCGCACTATCCGGGTGCGCCCGCTCGCACTGCGCATAACAGTACTCACAATAGCACTGCCGGTCCCGCTTCAAACCCACCAGCAGTCCAACCCCCGCGCGCACGGAGTGCAACCGGAGGGTTCGGTCGACCGTGTCAAAAACCGGACCCGATTCATCCACGTCGCCTTTTTCCACTAGGAAAAAGAACCGCTTGCAAAACTGTGAGCCTCGGGACCATGTCGTGTCCTTAGGGTCTTGCAACCTTTCAATACAAAACTCCCATAAATGCCTGGCGCATGTTATTCCGCCATACCACTTGTCCGGGGTAGCCATCACCGCCAGACTCGCCTCATGCTTGACAATCACCCCCATTGCATCTTGCTCGCCTCGTGCGTGGGCCGTCTCAAATAAGTTGCGCTGGCATGGGATCCCAAGCCCTCTCACCCACTCCGCGCACATCGGGCGGCCGCTCTCCACGACGTCCGCAAATGCCGTTCCGCACTTGTTCTGCACCGCGCTCCCATCCGCCCACTCGTGTACAAATTTCGGCAGCGGGATGCCTCTCTTGATGAAATAGTCCTTCACAATAAGCATGCGCATGTGTTGGATGGAGCGATGGCTATGTGGCATGTCGTCGCCGATGAGGTAGATGTAGTCCTTGATGGGGTGATGGGGTTCTCCTCCGTGGACTGCACACCATCCACCGGGCCATATGCGTGTCTCCATATGACACAACACAAAAGTGAAGCTTGCTTCACAATCCAATGCAACGATTGGATGGCTCGCGGGATGTTGAGGGCATGGTTTTCGCTGAAATCAAATAGAAGGAGGGTGTGATCCATTGGCAAGTTCGCTTTACACTTATTGAACATGGTCATGGAGTGCTGTGCCATGAAGCAATGGTAGGCGTATGGCTTCAGAAACGGACATGCCCGTCCGTCTACACCGTCCAGCTTGCCTATCCCCCAACCGTCCGGGGTTTTCAACACAAACTTCCCCGTGCATACGCAGTTGGGAGACTCTCCAGGCGTGTGCCCAAGGAGTGCACTCTGCAGCTTTGCGAGGAGCTCGCCCACCGGGGTCCGCTTTTGAACGTATTGAACTCGGTGCTTGTTCTTGCCGTCCTCGTCGACCCCCACAAGGGCACTCTCATAGGTGTTCCACTCCACCGGTGTCGGGTTGGACACCTCTGTCGCGCACAAACTCAGGTTCTGCAGCGGCCCGCAGTCTTTGCATGACTGGTCCAAACAAGCCAGCTCGTGAAAGTCTGCGCGCTCGCCAGATTCCAGAGTTCTCCTTGGACACAGTAGGGAGGCTGTAAACCCTGAAGTCGAACGGGTCACCTCTGCCCGTCCACATACCACATCTGGGAACCCTGGAGGTGGTTTGCGATTGGACATGACGGCACGCTGTCCCCCAGTGTGAGGACAGCACTCCCTGTCCGGGCATTCACACTTGGAGTGCAAACGCTCGTGTGCCCGCTGGTATGCGGTCACCGCCAACCTCATATCCTCGTGGTATCTACAGCAGCAGGAGATGGTGTCCCGTCTAGTGAGTCGTCGCACCTGCTTCGGTTTGTTCTGCTCGAAACACCGCAGCCCAATCTTGATGCCAGGCTCCTTCTTCTGGAACTTGCGGTACACCTCTAGTTGTGTCATTTCTAACCAGTGTTTGGGGGCCTTCTCAGTCGTCCCGTCAGGATGCTTCAGCTTCAGGACGTCCCGCTTGGAAGTTGACACACGTGTTATTCCAGGACTGAGCCAGAAGTCGTGGATCTTCGCAATAAACAGCTCATTTGCCATTTGGTTAGCCAAGTTTCGATTCTTTCTAACCAGGCCTTCCAGAAGCCCACTTCGAAGCCTTTGTACAGTCCCCAAGCTCGCGCCATCCAGCAAATTGCGATGCCCCACTATCCCAGTAACCACAACCGGACGTCGAATGCCCAATACATCCGCGATCCTGTTCTCCATACCCCGTGCGGCTTCTCCAAACGCCATTGCAGCCCCAGACAGTTGAGTGTCCTGGTTCTGATTGGTTCTGGTTGTTGCCAAAGCTGAAAAAGATTCCCGAAAACTTGACACCATTATCTGTCCAACGCTCTCCTCTGCGCTGGCCAAAAGCGTGCGCAAGAGATTTTGATTATCCGAGTTCAGTGTGCGTATGTAGTTCGCCAACGCCCCAGCTATAATTCCCGGCGAGTTCTGGAACACCGCGCCGATCTTCTTATTCCAGTACGACTGGCTTCCACGCGGGACCACTGCGGTTACCTCGGAAGCTTGTGCTCTACTAGCGTCCGCGCATGTTGCGGTAGAATCCAGTCTCAGGCATTTCTTAGAACGAGAAATCCTTTGGCGTTGCACATTACTCGCGCGAAGTTTGATCGCAGTCGAAGTTGGCTCAGCCGCCTCCGCGACCTGGTCTGCAAGCGGCGTTCCCGCACTTCCTGCCCCTGTAGCACGCCAATGCGCTGCAAACTCCGAAATTTCTCTACTCAGCTCAATCCCGCGTTGCACATTCTCCTCCGCAATAGGATAGTCAGTTGGGAAATCTTTCGCCTGTTCACCAATGCTAGACAGCCAAGGCAAAATATCCAGCAGAAAACCATCTGAAGACATGATATATCTCTTCTAATGTATGCCACTGATAAGCAGCCTTGCATTATTATCCGTTATGCTTTACATGTTTGTGTAGGTAGTGTTTCAAAAAGTAAACAATCTGAACTTTTGCTTTTGCACTTGGCATGTAAAAAAACAACACAAAAAACCGCCCGTGCGATGTTCCTAGTCACAGGAGGGCTTTCATCGCACGGGCGGTTTTACAGTTCAGTGAATTTATAGTGAATTTATGTTACATCTTACAATTTCGACTACACAAAAAACCGCCCGTGCGATGTTCCTAGTCACAGGGGGGCTTTCATCGCACGGGCGGTTTTACAGTTCAGTGAATTTATAGTGAATTTATGTTACATCAACCAATTTCGACTACACAAAAAACCGCCCGTGCGATGTTCCTAGTCACAGGGGGGCTTTCATCGCACGGGCGGTTTTACAGTTCAGTGAATTTATAGTGAATGTATATTACATCTTACAATTTCGACTACACAAAAAACCGCCCGTGCGATGTTCCTAGTCACAGGGGGGCTTTCATCGCACGGGCGGTTTTACAGTTCAGTGAATTTATAGTGAATTTATATTACATCTTACAATTTCGACTACACAAAAAACCGCCCGTGCGATGTTCCTAGTCACAGGGGGGCTTTCATCGCACGGGCGGTTTTACAGTAACTTTTCACATTCACACCAGAGTTCACCAAGCGCGACTCAAATTGCAACGGTTCAATTACCTAGGTATGCCTCGATTCGTGCGTGAGTGTGAATTCTGTTTGGGAGGCAACAAGAACAAAGCACAAGTGCGTTGCTGGTGGGGGCCAGATTGCGATTTGTGGGTTATCACAGAGTACTCAGAGCATTGGGCGTGTTATCCTTGTGCTCAAACAACCTTCATAGATCAAGAGTCGTTGGACGACACCCCTGGTGTCAACTGGGAACTGATCGATAGTTGAACATGTCGCGCCGCGGTGATGCTAAGTCGTCAGGGACCCAACAACCTACGAAGAGATCGCAGCTAGCGCGTGGGAGCGCTTAGGTGGACCAGGGGGCTAAGATTTCAGAAGCCTCCAAGTCAAGAAAGCAGCTAACATTTCCAACGCATATCTGCCAAGTGGCTTACTGCTCGCACTCTCAGGTTCCTGGAAGGGTGCCAGTATTGGACAAGAATTGCCGAGTTTGTGGGGCTTACTTTCACCGGGCATGTGGTGCGGGCGCAACCTACCCCGAGGAATGCGGACATTGCGGAAGTTGGGTTGCCGACTTCTGTCTGTTTTGCGCCAAGGGTAAGGTGGATGGCTCACCACCCGGGCATGCATGCCGCAACTGCAAGCGCTGCTTCCATGGGGTATGCGCCTTTGGCTTCAAGAACAACCCCGACGAGTCCTGGTGCCACCGCTCGGGTTGCGACGGCAAGAGTGGGTTTCAGAGCAGGTGCAGGCCTCGCAAATATCCTGCTGGGCTGATGGAGGAGCTGAAGCAGCGCAACCGGGGCGGGTTTGTGCGTGGATGGGCTGCTGAAGCTGCAGTTGCTGCTGGGCAGCAGGAGACCGAGGGGGTTCAGCAGGCTGATGGTGAAGTTCTTGCAGAAGCTGTGGCTGCAATAGTTGCTGCAGCTGGGCAGAAGGAGATCGTGGAGGAGGAGCAGGCTGCTGGCGAACAAGTTGCTGCAGTAGCTGTGGCTGCTGGAGCTGCGGGAGCTGGGGGGCAGCAGGAGATCGTGGAGGCTGGTGGTGAAGACGCTGGGGGGCAGGATGGCAACGAGGTGGCGGAGGAGCAGCAGGGTCCGGGTGCTGCTCTGGATGCCAAGTCTCAGGCGATCCTGACAGAAGCGCTCGGAACCTTTGGCGATTTGTCGGAGGTGGAGAAGGAGATGGTGGCACAGCTGTCTGGAACAGAAGACATGGCAGGTGAGGATACAGTCGACCAGGCACATGCGCCAGTCCTACTGTCTCTGCTCGCATTCTTTTAGGAAGAGCTTGAAACTGTTGAAAATACTGAAAAACACATAAGTTATTTTGGCTGCAGGAGCAACTGTTCTTGTTCCTGTTGCTGAGGAGCAGCCGGAGATGGAGATCGCGGTGGATCAGCAGGGTGTGGCAGGTGGAGGTGCTGCTGCCGTATCAGCACCTTGCCCTTCAGAAGACCTGCAAGGCGAGGCTACTTGCGACCACCGGACATACTCTGCTCGCATTCTTTTAGGAGGGAAAGAGTAACAGCACGAAACGAAAAAAAAAACTGAAAAAGTTAGTTTGTCTTGGCTGCAGGAGCAGCTGTTCTTGTAGCTGTTACTGAGGAGCAGCCTGAGATGGAGAACGCGGAGGAGGCGCAGGGTGTGGCATCTGGAGGTGCTGTTGCCGTGGGGGGGGGGAGGAGGGCGCGGGTGCAGCGGCGCAGCCCGAGGGGGAGGCGGATGCGGAGTGGGGTTTCGCATGTCCCCGGGACTGGCGTGAGCAGCTGGCGGGAAACGGGTTTTTTTGCGGACACCTGGAGGACCCGATTCCCGTGGCCGATCTCGTCAAGGAGTTCCACGCCGGGTACGTGAGCAAGGACGTCAAGTACAACTTCTCCAGCTTCAAGCAAGATGGTGTTAAGGTGAACACGGTGAAGGACGAGAAGCGGCTCATCGGGAACATCGTGGAGGGCAGCCAGCTGGGGAAGCGGGTGGAATATATTGGTGGGGAGGTGTTGAAGCGTCTGGAAGGCGAGGGGGGGTCGGGCAATCCCCTATATGCAAAGGGGGAGCTGGAACTTCGGCAGGGGAACATGGCGAAGACCGTATTGATCACGCAATACGGTGCAGGCAGGCAGGCGAACCACCGCGACCACGGTGCGTATGGGGTGCTGTTTGTCATGTCCGACTGCTACCAGTTTCGGGCGTACCCTGGTTCGCACTTGGCGGCGAACAAGACGAGGGTGGCGTCCATTGAGTCGATCACCCTCCGCCACCTACCGGCGAAGAGCGTGATCGTCTTCAACGGGAAGCTGATACACGGTGCGGTGGAGTACGTGTCCTCCGGCTGGGCTCGGCTATCAGCCCACTTGTACGTGGACAAGAAGGGGGTGCCGATGCCGGAGGATACCACCTGGCCCGTGAAGGGTACTTTCGGCTTGGATGTGTCGATCACCCCCGTGGACTCCCGGCTATTACTCCAAACTCCCCCTCCCCAGCCGTATTGGCTGACGGCGCTGTTTGCGGAGAAGGAGTTCAGCGCCGCGTGTCCCCAGGGCTGTCACGCCGTGGGGCCTGAACTGGAGGCGCGCCTCACGCTCCGCAACATCACGCGTGGGGACACTGCGTTCGGCCGGGTGGTTGTGCATGAGAAGCACACCACCCTGTTTTGGATTGCGGGCTGTCCGGTGAAGCCACGGGGGGCACGTGCGGGCAATGGCCTGTGGGTATACGGCCCATGGGAGGTGGCTCCAGTGGAAGACGCATGGGGGCACGGCCCCCCCAACCGCAGGTTGGTTTTATTCAGGGCTGGGTGCATGAACAACAAGACGTACGCCCACCCTGAATAAGAGCCTGAGCGTTGAGGCGGATCGCGAGGACATGGGCACGCTGTTGCTGGAGGCGGTGGCTGCTTTGGAGAAGGGCGTGCGCGGGTTGACGATTGCCCCGGTTGAGGCCCTAAAACACCACACGAAAAGCTGTGAGGGGAAGTTCGAAGGGGAGATGCAGCCCCTGCCTCTCTCCGCCCCTGCAGAACCTCCCCTCAACAAGCGGAAGGCGCAATCTCCACCGGCACCCCCAACCTCTCTCCGCCCGAGGCTGCCACGGGGGGCATCTTCCGCCTCCGCCCCCAAGGCACCTCCCGCCTCCGCCCCCAAGGCACCTCCCGCCCCCAAGGCACCTCCCGCCCCCAAGGCTGACAGCCGCCCCACCAGCAGGCTACCTCTGGTGGGGAACAAGCCTCCTGGGAGGCCAGCCGGCAGAGCGGCAAGCCTGGTGACCACCCCGTGGGAACCGGCTCCCGAGCCAACACCCCGTGCCCCAAAGAGGGCACGGTCGGGTGTCAGCAGTGAGCACACTGCTGGGTCGCCGGAGGTGTCCACATCGCCGCAACTCAAGTTGCCCAGGGAGGAGGTTCGGAGGCCGATCCAGCCTCTGCCTGTGGACTTGTGGACCCCCCCCCAGGTGCAGACTACTTCCGTGGCGGACGGCTCAGGGAGCCAGTCAACAGGGAGTCAGCACCTCGGGATGCCAGCAGCATCACTTGCTGGTGACACTCAGTTGCCAGGTGCAGGGGATGCGACGCTGCACAAGCGTCTGGCAGACCTCAAGCTGCAGCTCGAGATACAAAAACTCGAGGAGCGGCTACAACAGCGGGAGGGGACAGCGGGCGGTGACAGCTGTGGAGCTCCAATGGGAGGGAGCATGGCAGCGGTTCCTTCTCTCGTTGAGCTCGTGCAGCAGGAGCCGCAGACGCAGGAGCAACAGGAACAGGCACAAACCCCTGAGCAGCAACCCTTGCCGCAACCTCAGACGGTGCCGATGCTCCAGCAGCTCCAACAGCTCCAACAGCTCCAGCAGCTCCAGCAGCTCCAGCAGCTGCAACCCCTTCTGCTGCAAGCTCCCCAGCCCCAGCTCCAGCAGCTGCAAGCTCCCCAGCCCCAACTCCAGCAGCTGCAAGCTCCCAAGCCCCAGCTCCAGCAGCTCCAACAGCTCCAACAGCTCCAACAGCTCCAACAGACCCAGCAGCTGCAACCCCTTCTGCTGCAAGCTCCCCAGACTTTGCAAATGCAGCAGTCCCAGCCCATGCTCCTTCAGCCGCCAATCCAGCCCATGCTCCTGAAGCCCCAGCTCCAGCAGCTCCAGCAGCTCCAGCAGCTCCAGCAGACCCAGCCATTGAATACCTCTGACTTGGGTAGGGCCTCGGGCGTCTCCATAGAGGAGTTACACAATTTTAGCATTCCTAGGTCTTAGGCGTATTCATTGTAAATATCATTTTCTCTTTTGTTTGTTTGCCTTGTTTTCATATTTAAATTGCCTTGCCAATTTTTAGTGTAACACATGCACTCTGAATTTGCACACTTGCATAATTTGCAAGAAATCATTCATAATAAGTTTCGAAAAAAACATCAGGTTGGGAGTATTTGCACAACATTATCTATCACACATATATCATACCCCCAAGCGTGCCTGGAAAAATACACAAAACAACACAGCTACAAGTGATTGTTTGTTTGTACATGGTAGGAAAAAGTTCTTCACAAATAGCATTCAACCATTATTTTGTTTCAATGTGGTCTATGAAACTTCATCATGTGTACTTTTCATTCCACTCCATACCCCAAAGCCTTCCGCACCTCATATGTGCTCAAAACCAAGATTTTTTCGTAAATACTAGCTCTTATGATATTTTTTTCTAAAATCCAAAATTGCGACGTTCATTAATAAAGTCGTGGTGCGGTTTGGAGACCTTCAAAACATGGGTATTACATACCCCACAACCACCCGCTAAGCGAACACAGCCCAAAAACAGCGATTTCCAGCCCGTTCAGATGAAAAAAATCTCCAAAAATCTCAAAATATATATATATTTTTTTAACTAATTTTGCCTCTTACAAGGTCTAGTGACTTTATAAACCTTAAAAAATGGTCATTATCACCCATTATGCATTTTCCGACGCGGGGGTATGCGACGGCTCCCCACACCCCCCTTGGTTAGGGCGCGGAGTCCAAGCGAGAGTCGCACCCTGCTGCTGGCGCCTTCGCCAGTTGGCCACATCAGAGCGTGAGGGTGCGACTCGGGGTTCAGGTTCCGGTCTCTGCAGATGCGCTTCGTTCTGAAAGTTCTGAAGGTTCTGCTCAGAGTGAACTGTTCGGGCGGCCATTTCTCTCACTGATGCCGGGGCGTAAGGCGCTGGTCCGGCAGAAGCCGCTCCAGCAGGCTCACTCTGGGACGCGTTCTCGCTGAATGGCGTGGGCAGCTGTCCGTGCGGTGAAGTCATCACAGTGGCTCCAGACCAAGTGTGTGGAGTCCTGTAAGTTGCAGGAGGGCTTCGCTGTCGCGGAGCGGGAGGGCTCAGGTCGCGCGTCCGCGGTGGGCTCCTGCGGCGCGGCGGTGGAGGGGTCCGGTCCCGAGCCCGAGGCGGACTTCGTTGGCGCGGCGGCGGAGGCCTCCTATCGCGGGCTCCAGGCGGACTTCGCTGGCGCGGCGGCGGAGGGCTCCTATCGCGGACTCCAGGCGGCCTCATGATGCCAGGTGAAGGGGTCATCATGCTGACATAACGCTGGGGGTCGCCCTCATGTTCAGCCCTGCACCAGGGGTGTCAACCGTCAGCACCCGTGGTGACGCCGCTCTTGCATGACGCAGAGGCGGATTAGGGAGCGGCTTAGGTACCGTCACCGCTTCCTCCATGGGAGGTGTCAAACAGGTCGTTCCAGTTGCCAGAGCCAGAGGGGTCGTGCTGTGAAACTCAGGGGCCGCAGCTGACAAGGTTGACTTCCTTTTGGGTATCTGGAAGTCCGGCTCACCTGCTGCTGTCGCAGCCTGCGGCGGCTGGCCCGGAGAGGGCGCCTTGTAGGTGCCCTTAACACCCTTGCCAGTGACTCCAGTGGCAGCAGCTCCTCTCGTGCTGCGCTGACTGGGCTGGCGTCATCCTCCCGTACGCCTGGGTGTGGACGTAGGCGACGTTGGATGGAGATATGACCGTTGGTGAAGTCAAATCTGTCAAATTTGGTCAAATTCCCCAGCAAACTCAGAAAAACTTTTGGTTGTTGCAGTGGAAGTCGTGGTGAAACAAGAAAAATGCTTTTCCGTGTGTAATGCTGTTTCTGGTGGTCAAATTTCGAACATGGAGTGAAAATCTGCCAAATTGGTAAATTTCTGCAGGCCATCCCGAAGCAATCTGGGCAAATTGGCCGGTTTTCAGGGGTGGAGACTATTTTTAACCATCAAAGGATACAAAAAAATGGAAAAATATTCTTCTGGACTTCAATCTCCCCCCATGTGGTCTGTTGAGCTCAAATTTGTCTAATTATGACTCTGTCGTGCCGGTTGGCCATCCCAATTTAAAATGTCGAAATCGGTGAGGACCCAGGTGTCGGGGCCAGTTTCCAAACGAAAAAAACTCATCAAGAACTGGCGGGAATTCTTTTGTCAACGTTAAAACGGCCTCCGAGGTCCTCCTTTTTCAATCTGACTAATTGACCACTTTCCACTCCCAGCTCGGGGAAATTGGTTGTTAATCCCGGTGCAATCTGACTTGGTGGCGGCTTCAGCTCCCACTTTATGACCACTTTGCAGTATAACAGGGTTGATAGAGCACCTGTGGTCATGCAGGGTGAAAGGGAGAGAGCAAAAGGCGCAGAGCAATACCACTTCCAAGTGAAGCTGTCGTGAGCACTTGACTGTGTCCGAGCAAAGCTCAAGGGTCAGTCAGAGGTAAATTTGCTTCCAATCTTGGGGCACAGGTCCGTTTCTCGGCAATTTTGCAGTGTACAAAAATTGCTATGTTCTAGATAAACAGTTGAACAAGGCTACAATTAGGCAATTGCAATATCTTTATGGCAGGAAAGATTGACCAGTATTTTGACAGGGTGAGCAACAGCTCTTCCAAATAATTACTTTAAGCTAGAACAGCCTCCACTGGGCTAAAATTCATGTCTTATACTTTCAAGGCGCGCCTTTCAGATCTCTGATCGATCTGTCCTATGTCGGCTGGCATATCATCATCTGCCACCTATACAAATCCTAATCAGAGAATCTGCACATTAATATCTCTCTAGCTTATCTAGTTGCCTCTTGCCCTCTTCCTCCGAGGGGGCAACTCAGATTCGTCATCACTGTCAACCAAGTGACCAGTAGGAACAGTCTTCCTACATTCAATTATGATAGCTGGCTTCTTCGGCTTATATTCTTCACCATAGTCTCGAACAGTCTCCACCACAGGGGCTGGAGCATCATCAGATATGGCATCAGACTTCGGCTCGGGGATAGGCTGATCCTCTGGCTGAACGGGCGAGGTCGGGGATGTGCCCTTTGGCACCCAGATAAGTTCACCCTTATCATCCATGATCAGCTGCAGTCCCAGTCTCTTCAACCTTCGAGCTTCAGCCTGTTCCTCAGCATCGTCAGCCACCAAGTCATCGAACTCACTGACGTCATCCTCAGTGTCAGTGTCATATTCACCAGGCGTGTCATACTCCCACTTCGGACTGGCAGTATCCATGTCATGCTTACTGTCTGTGGCACCCGCGTCATCATCGGCATGCTTACTGTCCGTGGCACCCGCGCCATCATCGTCATCTGAATCTGGCAGCTTCTCCTTACTCCAGGTCACAACACCTTCACCCGAATCGTCACTGTTCGTAGGCGTCGCAGCCTTACGCCCAGTGTATGCAATTCCGCGATACTTATACTCGTCAGTCACACTCGCCTGCTTCCAGAACGCATTACTGAGCGGTAATGAAAACGGCGCTACAGGCTCCTTCGCTCGAGTGGCGTCTTCCAGAAACCAGCCACCGCCCCTCGAGCGCTCCCAGCGGCATAGCGCTCCAGAAGGATGGACGATAATATGCTGCCAGCTATAATCGAGCCCAGGCTCTCGCTCCCCATAGTACGCAGTCAATGGCTCGGGGGTCCCCTTTCGTGCCCATTTCCATTGCGCGGCCCCATTGGGTAGAAATACAATATACCAATCGGACGGCTTAAAATGGCCAGTGTCCCCTGGCACATAACCACTAAGTACTTCTTGAAACTTCTTGCGACTTCTAAATGTCATTTTCATCGATTATGCAATACCGGAATATCCAAGTACACTAGATATCAGAAAGTCCCGTACTCGTGTGGATAAACTGTATAAGATAAATAAACCCTAAGCTAGATATACCCGGAACGGTCTCGGACGGTCTCGGAGTCTAGCCTACCTGTGACACAGCGTGTGTCACAGTACGAACCTACAGATCAGTCAGCAGTCCAGTGTCGGTCCTAGGGATCTGTCATAGGGGCCTGGCCGGGACTTCCAGTCAGGGCTGCCTATACAGATTTCAGCACACCACCCCAGCACTGTGGGTGGTGACTGGCTAAGAGAGTCAGAAAATGTAAAGTTGTAAGTGTTAGGGCAGGAGCCAGGGTGACAAGGCCTAACTGCTAATCTAACTGTGCAATTTTGATACACAAATTAGAACCCTCTAGCTAGCACAAGAGCAGAAACTCACAGGCAATTAAGGTCCTGCTAAACTATACTGAAAGGCTCTGTGTCAGCAAGTCAAATTGAAGATTTCAAAGGTGTCAAAGTAAAACCATAAACCAGATTGAAGAAGTCTTTGAGGTCACAGGAGTTCTGCACACCACCATGTTGGTGTGCCTCCAGAGTGAGCAAGAAGTCAATCGACAATACCAAAGTAGTCAGCGGTGGCCTCACGGAAGTCCATCCCATAATAGGAAGTAAAGAAACCAGCTCCATAATAGTGCTCCGCATCAAGAGGACCGCTCTCATGTAAGGCCATGCCGTAGTAGTAGGCCATGTCAATCCCCAAATCTGCCTGAGACAAATCCTGAAAGGCTAGCAGGCTCAGAGTGTCAGGAGGCTCGGGCGGCTGAAGCGGTGGCACATCGTGAGCCAACAAGAAACCCTGATGAGCCGGGTTCACAGAATCAACAAAATCATTCGTAGAGTAAAATGACGGAGCCTCCCAATCGAGATCACCACCAGGCGAAGGCATCTCCGTAGCCGATGCAGAAGCTGACACAGCAGAAGCCGTGGAAGCCGAAACAGCTACACCTGCAAAAGAAATGCAGAAGAGGGAAAGCATGGCGAGAGCGCCGATTGCCGGCGTGCCAAAACCGAAAGGCGGCACACCGCACCCGATAGCACCGGCCGGAGCTCGCGGCTTCACCGCGAAAGTACCGTCGGCGAAATCCTCGTAGTCGTCCGTGGCATAGCCTGTCAGGTCAGACGGGTGGACGGCGGCGTGATTCACCGTCTGCACGAAGCCTCCGAACTCACCGCATGTCGCCTCCGTGGTGGTCACCCGCGCCGATTGAGCCGGCGCGGGCTCGTACATCCTCCACCTGCGAAACAGGCATAGCAGGGGCCGGCACGGCGGACGCCGATGCCGCCGCACCACCTGCCGGAACCTGCCCCTCCGGTGTGATCCCCGCCGCAGCGGCAGGGCCACACACCAGAGCCGACGCATGCTCCTCAACCGCACTCCCAGGAACAAAGGATGCGTGAGTGTAATGTACCTTTTCTTGGGCGGCCTGAACCTCAGTGGTGAGGGCATCAAGCCGCCGCAAGATGTCCTCGTCGTCCGTGCCGTCGGCCGCAGGCTGCACGCTGAAGCCGTCGTCCGCGCCGTCGGCCGCAGGCTGCACGCTGAAGCCGTAGGCCGACACGTCGATGCCGCCAATCCCGCCCGCGGAAAGCACAGCGGGAGGACCGTAAGCCGACGCCGCACGGGCGAAGGCCTCCGGACCATCATCCGCAGCCTCCTGGAAGACCTGCACACGTGCCAGAGTGTGTAGACCCTCCGCATCCTCCTCCTCAATAGGAATGCAGAAGGCCGCTGCTGTGGCCGACGAATGCTGGCGCCCACCAAGAGGGCAGTCGCGGTACGCGTGATAGGCGTCCCCTTTTGCCCGCCTTGCGGCAACGGTGGCAAAGGGGCTTCGCCTTCATGTTGTCCCTGTCGAACCCCACAGGCGGTGCCGCGTGCACACCCACTCGATGGCCCCGCGGATGCCGCTTACCGCGCGGCTGTGGTTGCTGCTGTCGCTGAACCGCACCCGCACGATTGCCTGCTCGCACGAGCGCCTTCAAGGCGGCGATCTCGTCGAGAAGAACCGCGTACTCAGACGACGTGATAAGCGCGGAGGGATTACCGCCCGCCCCCAGCGTCTGCTTCTCACGCACTGCCACTCCATCGTCCGACTGCGCCCAGGCCTGAAAGATAGCCACGACGAGCGCCTGGAGCGAGCGGAGAGTCACCCCGCCGAGGTCACCCGCAAGCGGGTACCGCACCTTCACCGCCGCGTAGAAGATCGGATCGAGGCGGTTGTAGAGCGACAGCTTGCGGGTCTCGTCGGTGGGCTGCCAGTCAGGAGCGCGGTTATCCCGCACCAGACGTTGCTCACGAGCCAAGATGGGCTGCGGGTCAACGCCTGCGGGATAACGTAGAGCTGCGTGCTCCTGCTGGTGGCTCTCACGTAGCGCGGCCGGCACGCTCCCCTTGATAATGTCGATAAGGGCGCGACGTCCATCTCGGTCAGCCGAAGAGTCCGTACCGCGAAGCCAGGTGTCCGCCACGGAGTTGCGCTCTACGACGAGGGCCAACACGTCGTAGAGAAGCCCATTAACCTTCTCGATAACCAGAGAGGTGGGGTCGTCGAGGTCAAAGGGAGCCAAATCCAGCCCAGCGGATTGAAACTCGGTACGAAGCTGCACCACCAGCTCGGAGAGGCGGTCCGCGTCGTCAGTACCACGATAATGATGTTTCTTGGAACCAAGGATATCCTCGCGGATACCCTTGGCCCATGCAAGCCCGATGTAAACGCCCCTTGTAGACCATGTCGACCGCGGCATGTTGGTCAACAAGGTGCTTCCGCAACGCGACAGCGGCGTCGGAGTTGCTGGAAGCAGCAGGGGGCACCACAGGCGGGGTGCTAGCGGTTGGGTTGTCCCGAACCGCATCTATAAGCCGTATCGAGGCGTCCAAGTCGGAGTCCTTCAATAGGCGCTTGCGAGCTCGAGTAGATGTTGCCATACTTCTGAAAGCCAGAGAAAAGATGATGCGCGGCAGCACGTTTGGGTGTTGTGGCGGAAACGGAGTGGAGACGTAACGGCAGAACGTGCGGAGCGGCGAAACGAGCGTGGGGCACTTGCAAATGTCGGTGTGGTCGAAAGTGTCCGGAGCACCAGCCCAAAATACGTGAACCAGCGGGATCAGTGCAGGTAGATAACGCAAATGAACATTGCCAAAACCGAGCAACAGCAACGCGCGGTGCCCACGACTCGCAGCCGTAAAAGACGTCTACCGTAAAGCCATGTTCCAAATCCTAGTCGCACCCAAACGCGCAAGTGCGCACCACCTCTTCAAGCGGCTGCCTAGCCAATCATCGCCAAGATAGCAAGTGGAATGAAAACGTGGATGGGGCCACGACCTACCGGAATATCCAAGTACACTAGATATCAGAAAGTCCCGTACTCGTGTGGATAAACTCTATAAGATAAATAAACCCTAAGCTTGATATACCCGGAACGGTCTCGGACGGTCTCGGAGTCTAGCCTACCTGTGACACAGCGTGTGTCACAGTACGAACCTACAGATCAGTCAGCAGTCCAGTGTTGGTCCTAGGGATCTGTCATAGGGGCCTGACCGGGACTCCCAGTCAGGGCTGCCTATACAGATTTCAGCATGCAATCCGGGCTCACCTAGCCGTGCTACATGTCTTAGGGTTCATTATATCTATACTGAGTTCACAGACTATCTGTTATCTTTGGACTAGGATATTCCGGTAGCTGGTAAGCGTTTACCGGGTCGGTGCCCGCCGGTTCTGGGGTCCGGTCCCTCGATGTTGTCGTGGATGTAGATAGCTTTCACAGAAATGAGAAAGGGATTGGAACGCACCGGGAAAAATAAGTTTTGGTTAGGTGAGGAGGATGGCAAAACAGATCTTTTGAGTCAAAAACTTTGTAAGGCACCTGCATACAAAAGCACGCAATGTTAGGTTTAGCCCAGGCAGCCCTCCCGAGAGTCTCGGTGTAGGCCCCTGGCTAGACCCCTAGCTAGTCCGTACTGACATCGGGTACCGCTGCCCGTGTGTGTCACTGTTGTGTCACATGCCGTTAGGTTCCGTTCGAGACTTTCGCCTAGGTTATAGGTTTCGGTATTCATTCTATCTCTTAACTCTTTTCAATATATTCTGAATACAATCAACCGAAACGGCTCACTCCGAATATACCGGTTTAGGTATATTCGCTACGCAATGCATGCAGTCAACGGAATAACAAATGCGTACGTATGCATAATAAAAAAGATTTCGGTTGAACGAACGCAACAATCACGCAGGGCAACGCAAACACACCACTGCAGTGGGCGGGGCGCACGTTGGTAGAATGATTTATTTTGCCAGTTCGTTGTTGAGGCTATTATGTGCTGGAAATGTCACAGTGACTAGTCATACAGTCACGTGTCATATCCGGTTGATCATCCTCGGTGGTCAGCTAGTGTCACAGACTCAGGGCATTTATTTGTGTTATCACAGTTTAGCTTCATCCGTTCGTTCACCGTCCGAGCGTTTCCCCACAGCCGACGCTGTGTTTCCAACAGGTTATGGTCCCAGTTACGCTTCGCGTAATTCGTAGTTGGCGTTGAATTTTATTTCGTTGTCGCTCTATTCTTCTTTTGAGCGTGCCCTTCTTCTCTGGGCCTACCGAAATCTGGTTCTTCGCTTTTGTTTGGAACATTATTGTTGCTGTGGGTTATTAGGCGGTGTGGATTTGACTGTTATTTTACGCTTGGTTTATTATCTTTATCACTATGGATCACGCTGAGATTTTGTCAGATGGGGAGCTCCTAGCTTCCCTAGTTGCTTTTGATGAGAAGTTTGAGAAGGTAGAAGGGCTGAAGCGAACACAACTTGTATTGTTGTGTCGCTCAGCAGCAGCTTTGTTATCACATTTCCGCAGTGCGCCGACTGATTTACCGCAGCCTAGTGCCACCATTCCCGCAATCACTCTTTCTATTGTTGTTTGCGACTCTTGCACTGGAGTTGGTGGTGCTTCGACACCGCAAACTGTATCCGATCCTTCAGCGCATTCGGAGATTTCGCGGGTTGACAAAGCTGTTGGGGATTTCCCCATTATTTTATCAACTCGAGCCATTGCTTCTCAAGTTTCTACAACGCGACCCGTGCAATTTTCTTCAGATGCACGCAGGCTCGTCCCACAGGCCCCTCCTGTGCGGATCGAGCATCACTATTACTCAGCTGTGGATCCTCCGCCGGCGTTCTTGGCTTCTGGTCAGCGGGAGGAGACAGATTTTAGTAGTGGTGACAGTGAGGATGAGTCGGAATACCCGGTTGGGTACTACGACGAATCCAGCGACGACGAGGACGAGGACTATGGAGTTCAGCACTCCGACGTTCGTCCATGCGAGTCGGAACAGGAGCCCCTTGTAGACACAGGTTTCTATGGGGAGCCCGATGGCGGAGTTTTGCAACCCCCACTTGGGGATGACTTTTTACCGCAAACATAATTTTCTGTTACCAATTATTCCATTGTTCACGACTCTGGAGAGTTACATTCTGGAGCGGAGCTAGATGACGAGGTTCTCAATGACTCTTACACCCCAGCAGAATGGGCGGCTTGGGAAGCCGACCAGTATGAGGGCAACTCGACAGGTGGTGCTTATTTTGACGATTCTTATGATTACTACTATGAGGGCACTGACGATTCTTATTCCGATGATTAAGTTATTTTGTACAGACAGGCAGGGCGTTGGATTATTTCTTTTGACCACTTGCTGTAGCTGAAATATTTTCTTGACACGTCCGATTATTTTAGTTGCTGACCAATTGCGGAGAACGAGACTCTTGAGCACAGTCACGGGCAGGGATCCTATTACGTGCAGTATTTACTCGTTGAGCCGACCGGCAGGACTTCCATGAGAACGTGTTGTTTTCGGCATGCAGACCGGCAGGAGAGCCTAGCGCGGCTGACCATTAGTTGAGATTGTGACCTAACATTGAAAGTTAGAAACGTGCAGCCTACGAAGCATCTCAGATTATTTCTTATCACTTGAGCATTTTTTTTTTCACTTAACACTTGTGATGTTGCTAGCTAACCAGACTAACATTCTCATTAGAATGATGTAACTCTAGTAGCTAGGGTGGTGTCTAGTCTCACAAGCTGTCCACCTCTGATGAGGTGGTGTGCTGGAAATGTCACAGTGACTAGTCATACAGTCACGTGTCATATCCGGTTGATCATCCTCGGTGGTCAGCTAGTGTCACAGACTCAGGGTATTTATTTGTGTTATCACAGTTTAGCTTCATCCGTTCGTTCACCGTCCGAGCGTTTCCCCACAGCCGACGCTGTGTTTCCAACATTATGTATTGCATGTCACCATAGGGATACGGGGAGTTCAAAATCGTGCCGCGGGGTTTGCCACGAAGAGTGATATATATATAGTTAAGATATATATTCACAGCTTCAGGAAACAGCCAGGAACGGGCAAAACGGCTAAGACAATTTGACAACACAATTACTTAGGGTTTTACGTATGTGTCGGATTGTCGGTCGGAAAGCACGTGACAGACTGCAAGCGACACTCGCAGTGAGGGATGACACAGAAAGGGGGTTGACTGTCAGTGACACAAAGTCACCCCCTTCATGACACCACCTCACCCCGAAGGTATGAGGTCACAGGCAGGATGCAGCAATTCACCCTAGGTCCTAGCTACACAAATGTTACTCGGCCCAATGGGACCTTCAGTCCATCTAGCGGCGGATCCCCGCGTGGGCGATGGCTAAGCAACTGTTACAGCAAGCTAGAAGTGTTAGGTCAATCACTGCTCTGGCGATGTGCTGTCGATTCTTTGGTCAATCCAAGTCAGTGGCACCACCGGAACCCTGCATCTTCGGAGTCCAATACTTCGGCGGGGCAAAGGCAGGCCACTGCTCGTCGTCACTGCCGTCGATGAATGCCGCAGCATTGAGCGCTGTGCCGTCAGGCGAGGCGGGCGGCGACACATCCTCAGCAGAGTCTGAAGAGTTAGGGTTCGCACGGTGATCGAGGATTTCTTTCTCCGGCTCCTCCACAGCGTCAGGCTGAGGGTCGTCGGGCAACCGGATGTGCATGGCCGCCGCAGAAGACGGCTTCCCCCCGGCCGCCTTAGCAGAGGCGGCAGGTGGTGCAGCCGGGGCGGCGATCGAGCCGGGAGGAGCAGGGCGTGCGGACGCCTTCATTGCTGTAGTTGGCGCACGCCCAGGAGAAAATGACTCCGCGCATGCATGAGGGCACACCCCCTTGGTGTCGGGGTGTGCATCAGTGAGGCCCCACATGCGGAAACAGGTCATACACGGAAACCCCGTGCCTGACCACCTGCGGAAGAGCGCGTTGGGCGCATCGGCCACCCGTTCCCCCTTCAGGGGTATAGCGGAGCGGGGCTCGCCAAAGGCGCAAATGCGGGCATCAGGGTGCTTCTGCCGAGTGTAAACCCCCCAGGCGAGGGCGGCTCCGCCGGCGGAGGCGGCGGACGGTCGGAGAGGACGGCGTGCTTGGCCTCGTCCCTCCATGCCGTGCGAATGCGCAGACACAGACTCGCGAACGAAAATGCGGCACCTGCACGCAACTCACGCAACACCACAAGATACAGAGGGGCGGTGTGGGGTGAGGCCTTGGCGGAGTCCGCCAGGACGTGCCACAGGTCCTGCATACGCTTGGAGTCGGAATACTTGTTAATCTTCATGTGCTTGTCCCCCAATGCTCGAACAACGGCCAACTGAGGGGCAGGGTCGGTGGTCTCGTCGATGACAGTACTGCGCAGCTTTAACCAGAAGCGGTCGGTGTCAGGGTCAGGCACTCCCTCCACCTCGTAGCGAAGGCGGTGTAGTGCAAACCGTCCGTCACCAGGATTGGTAATGGAGACCTCGTAGTAGAGGGAGAGGGCGTTCCCCCTCAAGACAGACGGAAGAATCGCGAAGAGGAGCTCGTTGACAGTGACGTGGTACGCGTCATAGTCGTGCTCGATGTCCAACAGCTTGGCGACCTCCTTGTAGTTGATGGGAAAGAGAACATGCCGAAGTCCGTAAAGCAGGATGTTGAAGTCAGCTTCGGCGTCGGCGTTGTCAAAAGTGTAAGCCACGTTGTCCTTGAAGCCAGAAGCTCGCAGAAAACGAAGAAGATCGGCGGAGTAGTTGGAGGCATACGCGAGGTGCTCAGCGTACTCCTCCTCTCTGCCCTCCTCCACAGGTGTCGAAAGCAGAACGTCGGGGTCGTTGAAGTACTGGAAAGTTGAAGGCGCATCGTGAAGATAAGGTACTTGGGAGCGTAATGATGATGTGCGCACCACTTTTCCTTGTCAAAGGGGTCGTGGTGCGCGATGCGGTGCCGTGGGAAGACGGCGTAGGCGTAGATGGAGTGTTTCCAGAGCGGGCCGCTCTGAGTGCGGCCGCGAGTCCAGACTGACGTGCTTGAGACATGTTGAAAACGAAAATGTGAACGTCGGAGTAAGATACGAATTGATAAATTAACCGGAAAACGTCGGTGAAGATGCGCGGAAAAGTTCCGGGAGATACGTGGCCGCAAATAGATACGTGTGTAGATGCGTTGAAGCAATCGTTGAAATAGAGATACGTTGAAGATACGGCGCGGCCGAAGATACGAAGATGCGTAGATACGAAGATGCGAATAGATACGGGAAATAGCCAAGCACCGTTCCCGAAAATACGTGGAACAGGCCGATAACCTCACGAAGAGTGATATATATATATATAGTTAAGATATATATATTCACAACTTCAGGAAACAGCCAGCAACGGGCAAAACGGCTAAGACAATTTGATAACACAATTACTTAGGGTTTTGTGTGTGTCGGATTGTCGGTCGGAAAGCACGTGACAGACTGCAAGTGACACTCGCAGTGAGGGGTGACACAGAAAGGGGGTTGACTATCAGTGACACAAAGTCACCCCCTTCATGAGTTTTAGCAGCTCGAGCCGTGTCGGTCAACGCCGATCGCACATGACATGACATGACGACATGACATGACACGCCCGTGTGCTGTATGGCATTCTCGATTCTGGATCAGGTTCCATGAACCTGCTTCATGGATAGTAGTAAAAATTAACGATGAGAGTCCAGGAAATATCTGGATCTGACGCCCGTAACTATCAAAGATTCAATCGGACGATAACCTGATTTTTAGTCTTAAAGTTGATGTTCATTGGTTCGAGCTCATTCAACCCATGCACGAGGCAAAAACCAAATCCGGTAAGGAAAATTTGCGATTTTAATACGGTACTGTGAATGCGATTGGTCAGTCTAGCGGATGCTACTCTCACAAGTCAGAGCCTCCGGACGCGGCGATTTTCTCCCGATTTTGTCGATTTTTTAAATTTTCTGTGGTAGTCCGGAGGCTCAGAGGTTACGAGCTGCTTTCCATTGCTTTCTGTCGAGAATCGCGCGATCGGCCGCGCAGCGGCCGAAGCTCGTAACATCTGGCAGTCTGGCTTGCGAGAGTAAGCGGATGCCAAGAGCGCGGCTCGTCACAAAAGGTGGAGCCCGACATGTCGCGACAGCCGACGCTCCTAAATTTTGGAGCCAGACAGCCAACACGATGCATCAGATCGGCATCTTTTGAATCGGGAGGCTGAAAAAGAGCATATTACGCGGCTTAATAATATAGATATACCCGTGTCCATCATATGTTTCTCTGATACGAAGACCGGGGGGAGGGGGGGAAACCCCCCTGGTCTTACGGGGGTTTGATCAACCCGTATACAAGTACCTTCACGCTTTCGCCGAAGGACCCCACGATGATGAAGATGAGAATTTGATGAGAGGACACAAAAGAAAACAAGCCTGAGCCTCAAAAACAACCCTCAAAAGATTCAGTTGATCAGTGCTACAAACACCATCATTACTTCAACATACTGTGGATCGCACTGAAGCTGGGTCTTGGCAGCTAGACCTTGGCTATCGACAGTCGAGGATCTGATACAAGCGAGAAGTGGAGAACTCGAACAAGCCGGCACATAGACCACATACATCTCCGTCAAATTTTGCTTTACGCGATTGTACGGAGGCCTGTATATATGCATATATATACCACGCCCGTAAAGAACACGTATGTCCCGTTTTTCACGAGCGCAATGTACGGAGACACACTACGTTAGTGCAATAGACTACTATATTTCACAACTGCAATGCATTATCGACTTCGTCGAGAATAGTGGTACTCTGACAAGCAAACATCCAACACCTGTTCAGAGGCGCAAAGCAGCGTGTTTTGGGGGGTAAAACTGACTTGTCAACTACCGTCGCGCTACAGTGGTTTAAGCGCACTTTTTAGGGGTAAAGGTTGCGCTGAAACGGGGCAGTAAGTGGTAGGGGTTTGCGACCTTGACCTACAAGGAACGTCACGGTGCCATATATGTATAATCAAGGTTTGCGGGTCACATGTGTACCAGTCAATGTGACACCGATACCAGCTTCTTTGCAATATAAAAGGCTGAAATCGTCACTACGTTATGAATCTCTGCTGCAGGATTTTCTAGGTCAAAGGCGACTCTTCAGCATAGACAACCAAGGGAAGCCGATCGTTCTTGAAATTCTTCCTCGTCACTCCCTCGATTCGCGCAAACCTTACCCTTCATCGGCATGGCTACGGTCAACAAACCCGCCAGCCTGGTCACCCTCATCCCGGCGGCAGAAGTGTCGGAAGAGTTCAAGGCGATTGCTGCGACCAACTCCCCCTCCTCGTTCCTGACCCAATGGAGTCAGTTTTCCTTCAGAGTAGTGAGAATCCGCCAAAATACTATCAATTAAACTTGTAGCGGACTGAGAAGGCGATATTAATCATTGATTCTTCTTGAGGTAACTCTGATTCCTCCGGAGGGTATGGCTGGATTTGTGGACGGTATCATTTGAGTTCCGGGACACTTCTGGGGTTTAGGTTGCAGGTGCTTGCTGCGACCTGGCCGGTGTGGGACTCCAAGACGCATCCGCAGAAGCCCAAGGGAAGCGGGAAGTTCTCTTTTGACTACAGCGGCGACTACGACACCGAGCGGGTGTTAATCACGAAAGGCCGGGCAACGCTGACTCCCGTTAACCCTGCTGGCGGTGACGCGATCTGCATTGAAAGCGGCGATTCGGTGTATTTCCACCGCGGGTTCAAGGTGAGTTTGGAAATTCTCTTCAGTTTCTAAGAAGACCGAATCAAACTTCCGTGGAGGGCAACAGATCCTCACAGCCCTTCCTCCAACCCAAGAATAACCACCCGGAACTGGTATGCTAATACCGGCAAATACTGGAAAGAGTCTCCACAGAGTCAGCACAATCTTGTCTCCACTTCAGCGGTCTGCCCCGCCACGTCAACGGTCTGCCCCGCCATGTCAGCGATCTGCCCCGACACGTCAGCGATCTGCCCCGCCACGTCAGCGGAGACTCTTTTCAATATTGTTCGGTAATGCCATACCCTGCAGGGGAATGGAGGTAGGCAGCATCTAGGCGATTGCACCTCACCACAACCTCCACGGTCCAATCCCCCAACAGTATCCCAATTCAGCGGTATGCGTGGTTGCAGAAAATAATAAGAGTAAGAGTTAAATCGTCCTCTTGAGAAATTGATTCTTGTGTCCCTGTGTCCCGGATTGCAGTGCAACTGGAAGGTGCACTCGCCGATGCTGAAGCACTATGCGTACTACGGCGACGATGGCGAGCTCATGCCGGAGCCGGAGCCTGGGATCACTTGTGACATCTGCAAGGCCGGTTGCTTCGTCGAGTCGTACTTCCACACAGGTGAGTATCGGAATTCCCTTTAATTTCTTGGTAGGAACATTCTGTATATTTCAGAGGAATTTGTATCCCTCCCCCCACTCCTAACGTTCCCCTAGCCCCGAGGATGCCACCTGGCACCTACAAATAGTCTGTTGTACGTTGGCGGGGGGATGTAGGACCTCGCACCCTTACTACTCTCCTTACCACTCTTCTTATGATGATATCGGACAATATTGAAAAGAGTCTCTGCAGAGTCAGCACAACCTTGTATCCACGTCGGTGATCTGCCCCGCCACGTCAGCAGTCTGCCCCGTCACGTATGCGGAGACTCTTTTCGATATTGTTCGGTAATGTCATACCACTCTCCTTACTACTCTACTAGAGGAAGACTCGATCCATCCGCCGCGTTGGTTAATCTCAACTCCAATCCGCCTCCCCCCACTGGATGTGGTAACGTGATCTAGTTTTTCTATCTCGACACAGGTGAGGATGGGACGGAGCTCGACTTATGCCCGAAGTGCTTCAAGAAGGACGTCGGGAAGTACTCCGGCGCCGAGAAGCAAAAGTTCGGCGAGCCCGTGCCTGCCCCCGCCAAGAGGCAGAAGAAAAAGTGAAAGATTGTCGAAGACGCCATGAATTGAGTTAACGATGAGTGTTTCAGTTTAAGGAAAACGCTCCAAGCAGTCCGTACCCTAACCAAAGCTCAGGCCACATGGCTGGTAGCTGATCCTCATGTGGCTCTTATCTTTAATTCCATACTGTCTGGAAAATAAAAGGCAAAGCTGTTGACCAAGCTCAAAGTAAGATGCATGTTCTTGGTATAGTTATCCTCGCCATGAGGGATACCAAAATATTTGATTTCAAGAGTTTACATTTACATTAATCGTTATTGTTTTTTAAAAATGGTTTGATTCAAATTGCTATTACAATTTTGAAGGAAAGTTACTCAGAATTGTAGCGGCAACATAATTATGATACTATCTGACATAACATGACCCGTGTTAGAGTCGCTACTATTAGCTCTACTCTTCACGCGTCTTTCATATTCAAATCAAAGTGTTTGCATTGATTTGTTGTCGATTCCGAATGAGCCTCTAACAGTGCTCCGCATGTTCATAAAGGCTCCCCAGCCGTTGGGCGAACGAAAGGAGTCTAGAGCAAACACGGCATCGTGATTGGTCCCCCGGGCGATGCGACGTCATTGAGCTAATATGTTCGGGGTGTGAACTAAACAAGCTCACTCCGGTGTAAGTGGACACTCACAGGAAATGCAGGTAATGCATTTCGGTTGATACTAGATCACAAGGATATTGTCGGAGTATTGGAATTTCGGTTAAACTTTACTGTTTGGAGTTACAAGACACCAGAGGTTGGTGCCAATGTGTAACTAATTCAAAAACTAACATGAGAGCTTGCTCAGCTCTTTAAGTAGTAACATGTCGACTCGAATTCCCTCATGTGCCCGGAGGCACAGCGTGAGCCGATATGTCTATGCGTCTGTGTGTGTCATCGGGAGTAATCTGGGATTGACACGATGACAGTGAAATTGGGCTTGAAATCACGATGAGAATGAGTACCAGATGTCCGGGGTATGACACTATGACACTATGACACTATGACAGCACTATAGTAGTATGACATTACTGTGGGGTGGTCATCGTGGCACTTAGTCAGACCCTCGGGGAATGGCCGGATTCACATCGGGATCAGAAAGACAATGAAATCGAGTATCAGATGTCGGGGGTATGACAGTATGACAGTATGACAATATAGTAGTATGATAGTACTATATGACAGTCATCGTGTCAGTCCGTCGACGTGGCATCTGAATCGAGAATGACGAATCGGAATTAGAAATGAGATCGGATCAGGAATTGAACGTTGGGCCGTGGTGTGACATCGGGTGCCGGGTGGTTGACCTTGCAACCCGAGTGACGAGTGAATAAGTAGAGCACTTGAGAAGTGTTTAGCCTTCAGAACTCGGAACCGAATTATCGTTTACACCTCAATCTGGCCCTGATCCAGTATATTATAAAAACCGAATTGTGTACCTTTGCACGTTTCAATCAAAAACATCATTCCGAGCATCTGTCGTAGTGCCCCTGGCACATTTGGTATCAATAGCGTGTCTGAGTGTGACTCCGCGCAACTCAACACGGCCTGTGCGTAACTCACGGTATACTGCAGGGGGAGAGCTGAGCTTTGGGGAACTTGGGCGCAATTTTTACGTCTAAAACGTCATTTTTTTTCGAAGAAGTAATCCAAGCAACGACCCCAAACGTCACGAAATATCAGTATAACCGTTCCTTAACACTGGGGGCTCAAACGGGCTCAGAAAAGTCAACATTGGTTTTCCGATCTTAAACCCAAAGTCTGCCCCAGGCCACAAACGACCGTCAGGGAGCACCCTAAAGGGTTCCTCCGGTCTACAGTAGCCAGAAAAACTTCATAGCTCACTTTTCAGAGCCTTAAAAGGCCAAACACAGCCAAAAACAGCCCAAAACAGCCGTTTCAGCCTATTTTTAGCCTACCCTAAACCCTTCTCCAACAGTCCCCACCACCAAAAACCTTCCCCCCAGACCCCACAGAACCGCCCAGAACCCTCCAACACCGCCTATACGGCCACCAGCAGTCATAAAGTCACTCAAAACAACGCTTTTGCCGGTGTAACTATGGCAGTTCCCCCACAAAAGCACAGAAGAGAGTGGTGGAAACAGGGACCCCTCAAGTGGTTATTTCAACCGGACTCCACTTTCCCACCGGCAGGAGCCTACGATAACTCCCTAGAGGGTCCCCTCCCACCTTCCCCCTCCTCCTCAGACGACGAGGTGGAAGACAGCTGAGCGCCTGGACAACGTACACCCTGGCTATTCCACCAGCGCGCTACTACCGTGAGTGGTACTACCAGGGGTTTTTCTTCAATTACCCGGA
Source organism: Cymbomonas tetramitiformis (assembly GCA_001247695.2). NCBI lineage: Eukaryota > Viridiplantae > Chlorophyta > Pyramimonadophyceae > Pyramimonadales > Pyramimonadaceae > Cymbomonas > Cymbomonas tetramitiformis. The sequence continues at coordinate 7,909 of LGRX02002967.1, read as the reverse complement.
CCCTTACGATCCAGCACTACCCGTGCTTCCTGGTGAAACCTTGACCGGCGCTCCTCCGTCTCCAGAAGTCAGCCCTCCACCTTCTCCTCCTCCTTCCCCCCCTGCCTCACGAAAGCGACACTGAAGAATAAATAAAAGGCGTGCTGAAATCTGTATAGGCAGCCCTGACTGGGAGTCCCGGTCAGGCCCCTATGACAGACTCCTAGGACCAACACTGGACTGCTGACTGATCTATAGGTTCGTGCTGTGACACACGTCGTGTCACAGGTAGGCTAGACTCCGAAACCGTCCGAGACCGTTCCGGGTATATCTAGCTTAGGGTTTATTTATCTTAGGAGTTTATCCACACAGTTCGGGAGTTTCTGATATCTAGTGAACTAGGATATTCCAGTAAGGCGAGCACTTCCTACCTTCTGCTCACCTGTGGCTTTTGCCACACCCAGTCTGCGATCTAATCAGCTCAGCAGCCAGTATGTCACAACATCCATCAGAGTCCCTTTCCAGCATGGGGGTCAGTGCAGAGCCGTTACGCCCCCCATTGTTCTCACCCCTCACCTTTCCATCCCCCACCACATACGCTTCCACTTACCTCTTTCCACTCCCAGGCACCACCATGCCCTATACCGCGGTGCCACGTCCATACACCATGCCTGATGGCTCCCCCGCGCAGGCTGTATGGAACGGCTCCAATTGGGTACTTCCCCAACAGGGTAGAAGCCTTCCCAAAATCTTTACGGCCCGTAAACTATATATCCGCTGGCCCGCTTTCGGCCAAAACGGTCAAGGAAGAAAAATGCCCGCCGTAGGCGCGAAATTTTGAAATTAAGTATGGGGGTTTGATAAAAAGTGGCATTACCAGCGCCCCTGCTGCGACAACTTTTCCGACATCTACGCCTCCGCAAGACTGAAGGCCCGCTTTAGATTCCAAGTGGCACCCTTCTTTATGAAAGTGGTGCCCTGGTAGCGGTAGGCAAATTGTGCTCGAAGAGGAACCAAAGAACCTAAGAACTGGAGCCAAGAAGGAACCAGAAAACCTAAGAACTGGAACTTAGATGGGTACCTTAGCGGAGTGATCCCAGGAGGTAGACCACTCCTAAGGGGGGGGAGAGTTGTGCCCGGAGGCACAGCGTGAGCCGATATGTCTATGCGCCTCTGTGTGTCATCGGGAGTAATCTGGGATTGACACGATGACAGTGAAATTGGGCTTGAAATCACGATGAGAATGAGTACCAGATGTCCGGGGTATGACACTATGACACTATGACAATGACACTATGACACTATAGTAGTATGACAGTACTGTGGGGTGGTCATCGTGGCACTTAGTCAGACCCTCGGGGAATGGCCGGATTCACATCGGGATCAGAAAGACAATGAAATCGAGTATCAGATGTCGGGGGTATGACAGTATGACAGTATGACAGTATGACAGTACAGTAGTATGACAGTACTGTATGACAGTCATCGTGTCAGTCCGTCGACGTGACATCTGAATCGAGAATGACGAATCGGAATTAGAAATGAGATCGGATCAGGAATTGAACGTTGAGCCGTGGTGTGACATCGGGTGCCGGGTGGTTGACCCTGCAACCCGAGTGACGAGTGAATAAGTAGAGCACTTGAGAAGTGTTTAGCCTTCAGAACTCGGAACCGAACTATCGTTTGCACCTCAATCTGGCCCTGATCCAGTATATTATAAAACCGAATTGTGTACCTTTGCACGTTTCAATAAAAAACATCATTCCGAGTATCTGTCGTAGTGCCCCTGGCACACCTCAGCTCACCTCGGATTCGATAGTCGCATTGCTCAGTGACTTCATGTTCAGCAGTCCGATGTCCTGTCTTGTCATACAACCCTTGGAGTGCAGCTACCAATCATACAATAATCTTTGCTCTGATTTCCTAGATAATCATAGATCTGATGATGTGGCAAGAACTGAGGCTCTCCTGGTTTCCCTCCAGTTTTGTTTGGCTGTTTGAATATTAAAATGGTTCCCACCATTTCTGGATTGGTTTCCCACCAATTCTCTCAACCTGATCTGCTGTGGGTGCAGATGTTCAAAAAGTCACACTCTGTCAGTCACCCTCGTCATACCTCTCGGTCATACTGGTGACTGTCATCAGTGTTGTCACTCATCACTCTGACACGTCTGTCTCTCGTCTGACTCGCGATACACCCTAGTACAACTCTCCCCCCTTTTAGGCGCGCCTACGTCCTCGCTAGGCTGTCCTGCGTGCCCTTATGTACATTGTCAGGGGGTTAGCATGCACTTTGTGACAAGGATCGAGCTGCTAAGCCCTCGGTTCTCGGGTCCGTGCCCCCCAGTTCTCGGGCCCGGGTCCCCCTCTGCGATTCTTGGGTCCGTGCCCCCCACCCAATTCTGAGCCACTGTCGAAAAACGACATTTTATTTGGGTTCTGCCAAATGGCGCGTCGCTGATAACCGACGATTAAAAACTTTCCATGGTGGAGATTTCACAGATTTAATTCAAGTTTCTTCGCTGTGTGCACAGTGCAGTTCGCAGACGATGACTGCCACGTCACGAAACGGGGCGGAATTGCTCTGAAGAACAGAGGAAATATCGCAGCGGTAAAATATTGCAGTCGAGGGGAGTGCCGTTTGTTACTTATTAAGTATGTAAATCTAGGTTATCGGCTGCTCGCCGATAACCTAGATACTTTGTTGCGCTACTGCAGGCACACCCGCTTGTGATTTTAATCACATTACATGAAGTGCAATTTTTCAACGTTCGTAACGAATATAAATGTACTCACAAGGCGAATATCTTTCTTTTGAGCTCTTGATCGACCCCATCCGCAACCGCATCAGCTTCGTTTGCAGTCGCGACTGCAAGCTAAGTCGATGCGGTTCAAGATAGGGTCGACTAATTCATTGCAGCTGAGGGGTTTTCGTGCGGTTTAGCGCAAGAAACTTACGGGATATATTCGTATCAATATTATGAATATATCCCGTAAGTTTCAGGGCATGCCGTCGAGTACGCTCGAAACGGTCACATCTTGACAAGAGGATAAATCTAAACCCAAAACGCCTCTTGTCAAGATGCGACTGTTTGAAGCATACTTAACGGCAGGCCCTGCAACTTCCGGGATATATTCATAATATTGTTATGAATATATCTGCCAGGTTTCGTGAGTTAGAGTGCACGACAACTCCAATTCTGCAAGGCAGTTTTGGGTTTGGGTAAATCAAAACCCAAAACGCCTCATGCCAATATGCGACTGTTTGAAGTATGCTCCAAGGTATGACCTGAAACTTCCAGGATATATTCATAATATTGTTATGAATATATCTGCCAGGTTTCGTGAGTTGGAGTGCACGACAACTCCAATTCTGCAAGGCAGTTTTGGGTTTGGGTAAATCAAAACCCAAAACGCCTCATGCCAATATGCGACTGTTTGAAGTATGCTCCAAGGTATGACCTGAAACTTCCAGGATATATTCATAACATTGTTATGAATACATCTGCCAGGTTTCGCGAGTTGGAGTGCACGACAACTCCAATTCTGCAAGGCAGTTTTGGGTTTGGGTAAATCAAAACCCAAACCCAAAACGCCGCATGCCAATATGCGACTGTTTGAAGTATGCTCCAAGGTATGGCCTGAAACTGACGGGATATATTCATAATAATATTGATATGAATATATCTGCCAGGTTTCGTGAGTTGGGGTGCACGACAACTCCAAATCTGCAAGGCAGTTTTGGGTAAATCAAAACCCGAACCCAAAACGCCTCATGCCAATATGCGACTGTTTGAAGCATGCTTCAAGGTATGACCTGAAACTTACGGGATATATTCATAATATTGATACGAATATATCCCGTAAGTTTCTTGCGCTAGAACGCACGAAAACCCCTCGGCTGCCGTGAATTAGTCGACCCTATCTTGAACCGCATCGGCTTAGCTTGCAGTGGCGACTGCAAACGAAGCTGATGCGGTTGCGGATGGGGTCGATCAAGAGCTCAAAAGAAAGGTATTCGCCTTGTGAGTACATTTTTATTCGTTACGAACGTTGAAAACAATTGCACTTCATGTAATGTGATTAAAATCACAAGCGGGTGTGCCTGCAGTAGCGCAACAAAGTTGGGGCGGGCAGCCGATAACCTAGATTTCCATACTTAATAACTTACGAACGGCACTGCTGACTATGACGTTCAGCGTTTGGACTGCGAGAGGTGAATCTTTGAAACGCGAAGCAAATCTTTCGTCCCAAAAATGACAAAGTGACCTGATCCGAACCATTGCAGAAATTCAGGGAACTCGTGTTTGTGAAACCATGACGAAGTCCCTCGACACCACGATTAACTCGGCATCGTCACTAGGCAAGATCTGACGTTCCTATCCTCCTCGCCCTGAATTTCGCCAAAGTTCCGCCCCTGCATCTGCCGTCAATCTTACGCAGATCTTATAAATCGTACAGCCCATCTTGTCATTTCAAATTTCGCCAAAGTTCCGGATGCCATTACCATGTCGTTTTTTGAGAGTCGCTCAGAATTGGGTGCCCGGTCCTTGGGTCTGGGTCCCCTTCCGTATTCTGGGTTCACCGAAGGCGCCTCACCGTCTCATGCTGCCAACGCTCATCGGGTTTAGCAACCCCGGTACTTCCCCAGATCACGGGTCTTCCGCGGCCTTTGCGCCCCGTGGCTGACCAGCCTCGGTATCTTGAGACTCGGTCGGACTCGTCTGTCCTTGCTGTTAGCGTCGATATAAGGTTCATTACCGCGAGCGCGCTCTCCTCCTTCATGCGCTCGTTCAGCTTCAGCTCGCAAAACAAGTGGTGTAGCAACGCGCGAGGTATCGCATACACCGCCTGGGGTGAACCTATACCGCGGGTGTTGGCCGCGGAGATGCCCCCTTGGGCAGTGTTCTCGTGCCTCCCCAACATCGCTCGTGCAGGGCAGGGAGCCGCGTGGGTGCACAGCAACAAGGGTACCGCAGGCGCTACATTTGTCCATATGTGAGTTGGTTTCATGTACGATGTACCATACTTACAATAGGTGGTCAACAGCGGCTCTGGCAGACCTTTCATCACGGCGCGCGTGTGCAACCCCCGCAGCGCGTCGCCTGCGGGGTTTTCTATGAAGAAGTACGCAGGGTCGTAGAACTCAATGATCTCCTTGGTACGCCGCACGCGCCTGTCCGCCAGCTTCAGATCTGGTGCCCCCTGCGTCTTCGCCTTGCTGTACTCCTTGCAGGGTGGGCTGGCCCAGATGACATCGAAATGATGTCGCGGGTAGAGCTTGTAGTTCCAGTGTAGGATGTCCTCCGTGCGCGTGGCTTGCCACTTCGGTAGGATGTCCACCGTCACCACCTCGCAGTCCCTGAACTGGCGTTGGAACTGCTGCTCCACTGAGCCAGTACCGCAGAACAGCACCAGAATCCTTACTGGGTGCTGCACTCTCGAGAGATGGGGATGGTAAGCCCGGCTCTGGCTACTGTTGTAGACTGTCGGGGTCGGAGGTCTCGTCGCCATCAACTGCGCCCTCTGCTCCTCCTGACCCTTGTGAGTCTCCCTTCGCCTTCTCTCTGGAGCCCTCTTCAGCCTTTCCTCCTCAGCCTCGAAGACTCTCAGCGGTTCCAGCCTACCCCCTCGACCTTCCAAGTCCTCCGTCTCTGGTTCGCCACTGGCTGTGACTATGCGGCAACCCTTTCCATTTAGTTAGCCACTCCTGCACTGTTCCGCCAGCCTTCCCACCTAACTTCCTGAAGCGAGTGCTGATGATGAGTTCCAAACGCTCCTTCTGACCCTCTACCAAGACCGGTGGTGGTGCCATCTCCTCCTGTCTGCCCACGAAATGCTTGGCTCCCGACTGAACTGGAGTGGGCCGATCTGCTGTAAATGAGTCGTGCACTTTCCAATGCACGGGCAACTCTAACCTGTACGCTGACGGAGCTCCGCGGTCCTGCTCTGGCAGCTCATGCTGCCTGTCGCTGTACAGACATTCTATCACACGTAGGGGCGGGCCGTGCCTGAGCTTGCGCAGCTTCGGCTTCAACCCTCGATCACCAGACAGAGTCAAGTGCTGGCCATCCACCCATACCTGATCATTCACCTTAATGTGCTGCAGCCGGTGTCGCGCGTCAAACTGTTCCATCATGCGCTGCTGGACCATCTGCAGGTTCACCCGCGCTGCCTGTAGTTGCCGCGCAAACTGCTTGCCCAGCTCGTGCGCAGTCCCTCTCTTGTCCGCAGCTACTCGCCCACCTTTCCTTCGTCTTGACCCGCCTTCCAAAGCTGCGTCCATGAAGAAGTCCAGCTGCGTCGCTGGAGCGTGTCCGTACACCAGCTCAAAGGGAGAGAATCCGGTCGCCGCCGACGTGGAGTCATTGATCGTGTGCTCCACAGGTGTCACCCAGAGGTCCCAGTCCTCCTGGTTCTCAGCGACGTGACAGCGCAGCATGCGCTCCACGGTGTGATTGCTGCGTTCCGCATGTCCGTCGCTCTGGGGGTGATAGGGAGTAGTGCTGGCTACCTTGACGCCCATCAGCCGCATGAACTCCTGACTCATGGCATGGCGAAAGCGAGGGTCTCGGTCGCACACTATCTTCATGGGGGCTTCGTGCAGTCGCCATACTGCGTCCATGAACAATCTTACCACCACCTCTGCTGAGCTGTCGCTGTAAGCCATTGGTACCACATGTGCCATCTTGCTCAGCTTGCAGGTGAAGGTGGTGAAAGCGTTCACTCCTCGCTGGGTCATCGGAAGCCCGGTTACGAAGTCGATGCTGACCACCTCCCAGAGTCTACTCTGCACTCTATGCGGTTGCAACAGTCCCATGGGGTACCCCTGCCGCGGCTGCGTCTGCTGACATGCCACGCACGTCTTCACCCACTCCGCTACATCCAGATCCATCCGCGGCCACCAGAAGCGTCTTCGGACCCGATCCAGCGGCTTATCCCTGCCGGTGTGGCCTGCGGACGGTGCCTCGTGAGCTTCCCTCAACACTAGCTCCCGCAAGGGCGAGTCCGGGGCCAGTACCACCTGATAGCGCCCTTCCGCCACTCTCCAGATGATGTCGCTTACCAGCCGGAAGTGCTCTGTGCGATGGTGCTGGGTGTTCAGCAACTCCTGCTTCTATCAGGGTTCTGAGGTATTCGCTGCGCCTGTGCTCTGCTCTCAGCGCTCGCAGGAACACCCCTGGCTTCACTGTCCCCGTCTTATCCCTGACCTTCGCTGCTGCTCCAGAGAGTGTAACTGCTGGTTGCGCTGAGGGTCTCTCGCGTGGGGCTAGCTTGCTGGGTGGCTTGGTTCTGCGACCTGGCTATCACCACTAGTACTGGCCATGGAACTGGAAGCTCCTGCAAAGCCGAGCGGTGACCCCTCTCCTCTCCAGGTGAGGTGAGCAGTCTGTTGGGCTCACCATGCTCGTTCACCCTTGGAATGACCTCCACGATCTCCAGGCAAAACTCGCGTAGCAACGGTCGCCAACTCGCCTGAGGGAAGTCGGGCAACAAGAACAAGGCAGCTGTGTAGGGTGGCACCGGGTCCTGCTTCGCCTCGGATGCATAATGTCTCAGGATGTCCTCGATGGTTGCTCACGTTGGGGTCTGAGAAGGGGGGTTGCACCAGACGATACGGCCCCTCCACTGCTCGTTCAGGCAGTCAGTCCAGAAGGTGCTCACCTGCCGATTCTGGCCCATAGCGTCACAGCACGCGTCTACCTGGAACGGTCCACCCAGCGCTCGAGAGTACTTGCTCTGCAGTCTAGCGAACTCCGAGGAAATTAGCTTCCAATCCTGCTTGTCCACCAGCGGTTCTCCAGTTCGGATTCTCGGACTTGATTGCTGCTGCTTTGCTGCTGTCGCTGGTTGCTGCTCGGCTGCTGCTGCTGGCTGCTGCTGCTCTGCTGCCGGTTGCTGCTCCGCTGCCTGCGTTCGCTGTGCTGCT
>LGRX02002966.1:0-45239 GCA_001247695.2 Cymbomonas tetramitiformis | reverse complement strand
TCACGAGGTATAGGGATAAAGGCATGACTCACCCGTCATATATCGTCGTCACCGTGGTTGCCGCCCACTCGGATACTCGAAGCTTCTTTGTGCCCCCCTCATATTCATGACCCAACCGGAAACCTTCGGGAACGGGTTGACGAGGTGGTGGTGGAGAAACAAGTGCGTGGGGTGCGGGGTTACTAATGGCTCTGCGGGCTAGTGGTGGGACGGGTACACGTGAGGACACCGGCGCGCCTTGTTGTAGAAGAATCCCACGCCGGCCGGGAGTCGGTGTGGGTGCACGCTCGGGCGCGGGCTCGGGCGATGGTGGATCCGGGCGAGAGGCTTGTGCACGAAGAGTCGCAAAGTGTTCACCTTGACGTTTATTGTTCATTGCACAAATCCCAATTCTGCCCCCCCCCCCACGCACCCCACCCGCCCTCTTATTATGTAATATTCGCGTTGTTAGTGTGAGTTTAGCAGAAGGGATCTTTTCGGGAATATTCCATTGTTAGTACGCTAACAGGACGCTAACGGCATGCCTTAGCGCACTAACGTTGCCCCAACTGGACACTAACGGAAGGAATCCTTTAGGGAATATTCTATTGTTAGTACGCTAACAGGACGCTAACGGCAGGCTTTAGCGCACTAACGTTGCCCTAACTGAACACTAACAGGAGGAATCTTTTAGGGAATATGCCATTGTGCGTTAGTGCATGCCACCTAATGCCTCCTTAACGACGTCAATAGGGCGCCATTTAGTGTCTTGTTGCATGTAATGCGCTAACTCAGCGGTGGCATGCACTAACGCACAATGGCATATTCCCTAAAAGATTCCTTCTGTTAGTGTTCAGTTAGGGCAACGTTAGTGCGCTAAGGCCTGCCGTTAGCGTCCTGTTAGCGTACTAACAATGGAATATTCCCCAAAAACTCGAAATTCCCAAATGTGATAGGAAAATTTCATCAAACCATCGTGATCGCGCGATGGCGTCGAATCGCGCGATAAATGATTTAGTCGACAGCAGGATTCGAACCCGCGCGGTCGGTTTCCTAATGGGTTGTCACATTCATCATGTCCAACTGCGCTACGATCGAAGAGGATGACAATTCAACGGAAATAATGACTAAGTCATGAATCGAAATTGAAAAATCGGACGTTGACCGACCGACCGAGACTGACGATGACCAGCACGTGAATTCGAAGTTCACTTCTTGAAGGTGCACTAAAGGAGTGCTATCGCCGCCAAATAAACAGCTTTGCTCTCTGCCTCGTTAAAAAATGGAACCAACTCACGAAGAGAAAGAAAAGTACGAAGCACTCTGCGAAGAGTATGGTGAGGAGGAGTCCATAGCGGGGCTCCTCAACTATGTTAAGGCAACGCGCGGATCCATTAGCGCCGCTTCGCCCACCCATATAGGCGAAGGAGCCCAACGCGGGGCAATGTTTGATGCCCCAAGTAGGAATAGGGCAAGAGCAAAAAAGGGGGCAAGCCAAAGGGTCCGGGGCCCAATGAAACCCCACGAGAGAGCGGTGAGGACGGCGATTCGTAAAGTGACATGTGAGTATCACTCACCACTTGTATTTCTTGAAGTTACGTAATTCGCGCTTGGAGCGAGAGCGATCTTCTATTTCCTTGTTTTCGTTTCTTGAAGATGATCGCGCGGGTTTCTAGCGTAACAAATTCCTTTTGTTCATATTGTGTTGTGCGTGGGGGTTTTTTTGTAGTAAAATTGGCGAAGGAGGAGAAGTGGTGCCCGATCTTGAAAACATCGGAGCAACATGAGGCGTACGACCGCTTGGTAAAGGACGTTGCGGAGGCTGCAGGCTTCGATGCGAAGAGGGACGCCACGATAGAGCCCTTCATCAGGTCGCGCGTGCGCGCCGATGTTGGGAATTTTAAAAACCTCTATCGCTATGGGAAGTGGGAAAAGAAGGGTAAGCAATGGGTGCTTATCACTTCCAACCCCCACCCATATTCGGGTTTGAAGGAGGCGGAGGGCCTCACAATCTCCGCGAACTCCGACAAGGCCAAGAAGGAGGCATTGGAGGCGGCAGGGATCACGCTGGCTGCATTGCCTTCAACCGCTGCGGAGGTTGAAGAAGAGTCACTGGAGGCAATAAGTAAGTTATGACCCGTTTTATGCACTAGGCCTTTCCTTTAAGGCGCCTTTATTGCACTATTCTGTCCGTATATTAACCGTACACTAACCAGCAGTCGTAGTGCACTATACGCGAACTAACACGGTAAATACTCCGGCGGGGGGTGTTTTTTTCAAGACGAGTTCTGTTTCGAGGCCTGGGAGGAGGAGGAGGAAGAGCCGGAGGAGGAGAAGCAAGCTGATGACTCCAAGGGTGGTGCCTCCAAGGGGAAGAAGAGAGCGGGGCCCAATGTGGAGCCCCCGCCCGCAAAGTCTCCCAAGAAGGGGACTCCTTCAAAGGCTTCTCCCAAGAAGGGGACTCCTTCAAAGGCGGGGAACACCACCGCACCCACGGATGAGGAAGCCGCCGACCAGGCAGACCTCGCCACGCGGTACCCGGTCGGCAAGGAGGTCTACCTTTACGCGAGACCTACGGAATCCGATGAGGCGCTAATCACCTCCCAGATCCTTGAGCCCAAGGATTACTTCACCCCAAACCCCCCCCTCACCTTGAAGAAGACGGTCCCCCTCCTGGCCGGGACGATCTCAGCGTGCGAGCTCAACGCTGAGACCGTCCACGGCCAGGGAAAGGCCGAAGTGAAACTCCCTGCGGAGTATCTATCTATCAAGGTGAGTAAAATATGCGGTCTTTAACGTTAGTGTTCCGTTAGTGTCCCGTTAGTATGTCCGCTGTACACTAAGAGTCCAGTTAGTGTGTCACTACACACTGTGATAGGTTTCCAGCCTTTGTTTTCCAGGTTTCCTTTTTAGATTGCCCATGCTAACGTGTATATTTCGTTTTCGACAGGTGAAAAAGTTCAACACCAAGAAAATTGCTCAGGATGAGTGGTACACCAAATCGTGGAAATGCCTCAAGCACATCCTCTCCTCCACCGATAAGCATGTGAGCGAGGATGAGAGGACAAAGAACTTCGGCAAGGATACCGAAAAATATTTCGAGGAACTTTTGAGGGGGAAAAAGCAGCCCAAGGACCTGAACCTCGTCCTGCACGGCAAGTATGTGCGGTTTGGAATGCTGGAACATGCATTCCATGGTCCACCAAAAGGGGATGATGACACCGATTAATTAGGACCACCGCTTACGTAGTAGTTAGTGAGGACTAGTAGGAGGACTAGTAGCAGGTTAGTAACATATTTGTTTTTGTATAATAACAACTAGCCTGTCTCGTACGTCTTCATTGCTTCTTTTTGTCATTGTTTTTGCTGATTTAGTGCACTGCGTGAAACTCGTTTCTTTGTGGTTAGTGTGCTGTTAGTAATATATTAACGATATCTTAACGACAGACTATCTGTATACTAACCATCCGTTAATACCCAAAGTTAGTGTGTCGTTAGTGTAGTGTTAGTGGTATATTAACGATATCCTAACGACACACTATCTGTATACTAACCATCCGTTAATGCTCAAAGTTAGTGTGTCGTTAGTGTGCTGTTAGTGTAGTGTTAGTGGTATATTAACGATATCCTAACGACACACTATCTGTATACTAACCATCCGTTAATGCTCAAAGTTAGTGTGTCGTTAGTGTGCTGTTAGTGTAGTGTTAGTGGTATATTAACGATATCCTAACGACACACTATCTGTATACTAACCATCCGTTAATGCTCAAAGTTAGTGTGTCGTTAGTGTGTGGGTTAGTGTGCCGTTAGTGTGTCTGTTAGTGTGTCGGTTAATGTCCTAACCACGCGTTAACCGATTTAGTTAGTGTGTCGTTAAGGTGCCGTTAAGGTATGTTGCACAGAATGTATGCCCTAACGGCACCTTAACGACGCAGTTCATGTGCTATTAGTGTATGTACAGGCACACTAACGCGCCGTACTCTTATACAGTTAGTGTGTCGTTAGTATATCGTTAGTGCACGTACTAACGTTTTCTAAAATGGTAGGGCACCGCCTCTCCCAGGGTGCCAGGCAAAGAATCAACTTCCGGAATCTAAGCTAGTCGCACGCCTCCCCCACCAGAGGTGCTTTCCTGAATAAATCGTGGGCGGGTGAATCACACCCGGACTGAAACGAACGGAAATAAGCTAAAAATGACCGTCTATACAATCAGAAAAATAAACACTCGAAGGTGAGTGGGCTCATAACCTGCTAGAAAAGCAGTCTCGGGCAGTGAGACGTGCGTGCAAGAGATGAACCGAAAGCCACGAGAATAACATTAGATGGAATATAAGGTTATTCTCTAGGAACTGTCACGTGTGACGCACCAAAGGTGACAGACCGGGATATCGATATCGAGGTCGATCTCGACCGTCGATACCGATATTCCAGCAAATTATTAGATGGAAACAAATTACAAAATCGAAAATAACAAACTCACCTTCAGAGAAAAACATGCGAATCGTTTGCCCTTCATATCCGACTGGAATTGGGTGCCCAGCTGGGTTTTGCGAAGTGTGAGGATGTTGAGCAAGCAGAGTTTCAATCTCATTTGGTGCATGGTACCTGTTGATGAATGAGATAAGTGATTGCATATTAAAAAATACAAAACTAGGCGAATGATAATATCTAAGAAAATTTACCTTAAGGGTCCAACGCCAATGTCCTTCTTGAGGAATAATGACATCGGTCTAGGTTTTTTGGCCAATCTCATAGGAATGGATGGTTTGCCGAGTCTTCGATTCTCCTTATTCTTTGCTGAATTTGCAATTTTTTGCAGAGGAAGAGCAAACTGGTGTTGATCGCTGCCGTGTTTTTCATGAGGAACTATATTATTCTGGGAGCAAATTTTGATTGTTTCCGGAACAATTAACCTTTGATTTTCCCCGTAACAATACATTTTGGCTACGGGAAAGCATATGTAGGGTTTAGTGCTAGGTTTTTAGGGTGCCTGGCTACTGGATAAACCCCATAAACTCTCACTAAACCCTAAATATGCGTGTCCGTAGCCAAAATTCACTGTTACGGGGAAAATCAAAAGTTAATTGTTCCGGAAACAATCAAAATTTGCTCCCGGAAAAATTAAAACCTTTTTCATGATATGGAAGAGGTAGCACCTGAAAGCAAAAAATGGTCGAGATTGAGTTTGATGAACTATGTGAAAATGAAAGACAAGGCAATCTGGAATAATATGTTAGTGAGCATACCTCGCCCGCAATGGTTGGTGGCTTCACCCCCAGCAAGTCAGGATGGATATTGATGTTGAATGAGGTGCACGTTTTTGACTCCTTTAAGCCATCTACCAACACCAAAGTCCCGATGTCCACTACCCTGCGGTACATTGCGATGTACCCAAGCTTTCTTGGGTACATCCCCATGTACCCAAGCATTTTCGACATATCATGCACCATATTGACATCCATGACACCGCACTTTGGCCTCAAGTCATCGTCGAGGATGGAAATATAACATTTGACACGTATGTTCAAGATGGGACATGGACGGCCGCGCACTGCACCACTATGGCGACCATACCCCTTGCTGAATAATTATTTCCACATGTTTCGTTCGTGATCAAGAAACGTTGCTTAACTTTGAAGCCATTTTGCTCGGTGAAGATGAAGTCGGATGCAATTTTTGACATGACACTCCAGAAAGCGCAGCTCGTGAACTTTTCAACATGGGTCTCCAAATTTTGAATTGACCTTTTACACCATCCATAAATTTACCTAAAGGTCGATGTACCCAAGGTATGTACCCAGCAAAATTGTTAATTACAAACCACTATAAACCTGCAAATTGACAACTATAATACCATATGAAAATCACCCAAATGATCGAAATTAGTCAAAGCGAGTGGTTGTACATCCGAAGGGAAGTCTTGAGGACATGTCTTATCAACCATACGGCCATCGGACACAAATCTTGCATGCACGACCCAAGGATGTACAAGTGACCTTGGGTACATCCCGATGTACCCAAGACCGGGTAGTGGACACCGAAAGCTCGGTACGAAGTATTAGTCCTTGCAGAGCTTCGTGCAAAGGGCTTGTTAAAACCCTCAGGTGCAAACGGACAATGCTTGTCCTTGCTATCCTTGGTACGTGATAAGCCTCGTGTTTTGCTTTCGCATACAGCAAAAACACGAAATTTAAGATTGGATAGGTCTTCATTGTTCTCAAACTTGCTTTTCAGGGTGCCAAACCATGTTTTGGAAAATTGAGACATGTTGAAGTTAAAGTTGCTTTGATGTATATTTTTGAATTCAGAAATGATAACAATAAGAGTCGTTGGTAATTTATATGTTGATACATAGATAGGGGCACTGTCACAAATTTAGATGTACTATTTATGCTATCGAAGGATATCGATGTGTGTGGCCATAATGATCGCCAAATGTCGTCATCAAAGCATGCCAATTGTCAAATGTGTTACATTTGTAGCGTATCAACAATTGTATGCATTTTGTATCAATTTGATGGCTGAGATTACTTTGAGCAAACTCTGATTTCATCAATTATTCATGTATCAATCGATGTGATTGGTCATGAGAACGCCTTTCGTCTCCCACCCGCACTTCCTCGTGCGTTCGACACCTTTGTGCTCGAGCCACTTTCCGCATTTCCCACACTCCTCCCCCTCTGCCACTTGCCTCTGGTGGTGCTTGATTGGCCACGTTACGCCATGGCCGCGCACAGGTATTGGTTGGTATCTGAGGGGCCGATCTGGTTACCGCCTTTCATGGGGTCGCAGCCCGTCGCCAATGCCACAATCGACCTGCCACCAGACACATCACAGTCTGGTGGTGTGCAACAATTAAGTTAGACAGACATCTTCGGTAAACGGCTCGAGCTAGTGCAGTAGTTTCGGGCCAACGCCCATGTGGGGATCCACCTCTAGTTGGACTGCAAAAGGTCCCATTGGGCCTGTAACTGCTGCCTATTTTGCCTAGGGTTTAGGTTTGGGATGCAAGCTTACCTGCTTTGTTGTGGCACCTCACGCCTTCGGGGTGAGGTGGTGTGATGTGAGATGAGACTTTCAGCCCCCCCCCATAAGGTGGGGGGCAGTCACACTCTCTCTCTCTCTGATCACCCCTTGACCCGAGGTGCCACGTCAGCTTGCTTCTGTTGCCGTTCCGTGATAATAAAACACAAGAGTTATTTCATTATCCCATCTTAGTCTGCAGTGAATTGTGGTGTCACTCCCTGCTAGTGCTTCCCTCAGTCTAATATATATATATATATATATTAGCCTTTTCTATACATTCCTGCTTGGCGTCCACCGACGCGGCGGGAGAATACTTGGCCGGTTCGGACACCACCGGCACGTTGGCGGTGAAGGTGTTACGGATCGAAAGATGAGAAACGCCCGCAGTCGCGATGTTGGTACGTCGTCGTTGATGTCACGCGCATAGTCGATCATCGATCTGTAACAATCCGATCTGTACGAGTACCACGGATATGCGTGAAAGGATCATCATCCTCCGCGCAGCTCAGTTGGTTAGAGCGTCGCAGTCACTAGAGAAGCGAACGTCACGGGTTCAAATCCCGTCGTGGAGCCTTTTCGCCCCACGACGATATATGATTTGACCCGGCTCGTACAGTGAAAATCCCCGCACCGATTTCAAACCCTAACAGAAGGGGTGTTGATGTTGAGCGCACCGGTGTCCACGTGTCGCGCCAAGTCCGTGTACTCGTCGATGGCGTACACCAAGCCCTCCCCGTCCTCCTCGCAGAACGGACATGCCGAGATGTCGGCGACAATGTCCGGCTTGCCGCCCGCCAGCACGCAGAGCGCGTCGAACTCCTCAGCGTCGTCATGGTCGATGGCGTGCTGGAATCGGGCTGCAAGCACTGAAATTTCGGCCTCCTCGGCGAAGGCTCAGGCCGAGATACCGTTCCTGCCCCCGTTCGGGCAGTCGCGGTGCCAATGGCGCGCCTTCCCCTTCGCGCACACGGTGTTCTGGCAATACGGGAACGGTCGCACCGGTGTCGCGATGAAAGGCCACATTCTTGGAGATGTCTTGCGACCAATTTCCACCTTTGGCGAGGGGCGTGGCTGCGAACCTCGTCATCATAAGCCGGTCCGGCTTGTCCGCGCGTGGAGTGTACCCGCGTGGCGAAGGCGCGGACCCGTCGGAGGCGGTGAAAGCGGTTAATTGCCTCTTGAGGTCCAGCACCATTGTCCTCAAGTCCGCGAGGCCGGAGCTGGGGTCGTCGGAGATGTCCTCGCCCCGCTCCATGAAACGCCTGCCATGCGAGTACCGGTGTGCCGACGCGGTGGTGGTACCGGCCTTCACATGTGCCACGTAACACTCCCTTAGCCCGTACCCATTGCTGGATAGTGAGAAGGTCATGCGCGGCCCGTTGATCGTGTACGTAGCAGGAGTCTCGACACCACCGGCTGGTAGAAGGCGGTGTCCAGCGCTTTGATGAAAAGGGCCTTCACGTCCTCGTCCAGTAGAGTGGCCCTCGTCCTCGCAGCCTTCGGCGCGGCATTGAAATCCCCGATAGTGTCATGCGGGTCAATGCCCGCAGCAATGCGCACCCCAAGCATGTCCGATTGCCCCTGGAAGGGGTCACCGGACGGGATCATGCGGCGGGCGGACTTTAGAAGCGCCCGCTTACCGTTAGACGGAAAGCTGGAATGGGACGAGTTCATCCAGTCCGCCGCTGGCGAGTTGGGGTCAATCATCAGCTCGAGCGTGGAGAACAACAAATTGTTGGCCTCCACGCGGATGGGTAGCGTCGCGTTGTCCAGCAAGAAAAGGGGGAGCGAAACCGATGTCCTCAGTGACGAACGCGGTCTGCAGCGCAGATGCCATCCGTGTGAAGAGGGCTGACGCGTGGCATTCAGCGCCGGAAAACCGCCCTTCCTTGCTCTCGAATAACTTTTGACGGACGGCCGGTTGGAGATCTTCATGTCGAAGTGCTCTCGCTGAAGGGTCCGCACAGCAGCAAGGAACGTGGCTCCCTCCCGCTGAATTGGCAGCCGGCACAGCGGCTGGCGGTGTGGCTGGAGTGTTCGCGAATCTCGCAGCCTCTGAATAAAAAATCGTGGCTTCTTATGCGCGGCGGCGATGCGCCATGCTAGAAGTGGCTCTGGTAGCGGCAACCATGATGAGACAAGACTACAGGGACGGAGTGAGGCAATGGAAGCGAGAGAAGTGGCAGTTTTGGGCGGCCAAGAAACGTGCGGGTCGTCGATACAGCAGCCGAAAGAGATCAAGGAATTCCAGAAAGTCAGGTGGAAGAGGCGGCCAATACGTAACGGTGTGGGACCCAACCAGAAAGCGTAAACCAGTCCAACGTTAAATTCCGTAAAAAGAATTGTCTCAAGGCGCCTCGGCGTGCCGTAAATCAACCCATCGCATTTAGGCCATACCCATGACTGCTGCTCTCACGAACGGAGCGCCTCACTCCATCCCAACCGAAGCGTCCGGACTTAGCCACTCATAGCGGCAATCTCGCAGTGGCTAAACAAAGCGTAAGTGGGGCCAAACCTGCTAGATATATAGGTCTACTAATATATCTATATAGTTGAGATAAACCCTGAGTTGAGCGGGGTTTCGGAATCAGAACGATAAAGTGTGATTGATATAAAGAAGGTTAACATAAATACCTAACGGTTGTTTCGCACCTACGGGTGACGGTCACCCAACCTACTATAGGAACAGACATGTGACAGTTTTGGGAGTCACTGTGTCACATCCAGCATAGACTCACTTCGTGCAGCAGTGCATGGTCACACCGGTCCACAGGTGGCTGCACGTGAAGAAAACTGCTATTGCGAAGCCCTTTTTTCCCTGGAATTTTATTAGCAACACGCTGCACAGATACCCATCTCGTATGTGAGTCACGGCGGTCGCGTCTCGCGTGGGGCGTGACAAGGGTGGCCCGTGGCGGTGGTAATGGTTCTCGTCACGACATCCCAATCGCGAAAGGGCAGCTGACTATTGGGTACACTGGAAGCTTGACCTATTATTTTCCAGCAAAAAACTTAACTCTTAAAAAGGGTCAAGTTCGCGAAGTGAGGACCACTCCCCCGATCCGGAGGATTATATTCTGCTCGTGGAAATGTGTTCAAAACCCATGGTATTGTTGTCACGTTTCGATGCCTGGACTGCCCGAGGGGGGGGCGAACAGTGTACCCAAACTTCTTGTTGCACCGGACACAAAGATCCTGGAAAGTGAGGAGACTCGTCTCTGTTCTCTTGGTGTTTGCGTTGCCCATGAGGATGTGACCCCAAAAGAGGCTCGAGGACATCTGGTGAGATCGGAGAATTCGGAGATGGACGTGGAGGAGAGACTTCGCAACGGTGCTAAGGTGAAAGCGAGTGGCAAGGGGTTCCTGACGAAGAAGATAGCGAATTTCTATACCGCGCTCCACAGCATGGTTAAGACCGATAACCTTGCACTGACTCAAATCCGAAAATGTGTTCCTGGTGGTGCAACCGTTTATAACTTCCGAGTTTGTCACCCTGATTCCGATGGCCGTGAATACCTCTTGGAGTTTGGACGAGAATACCGTTGTTCGTGTCCGTGTTTTCGAGAAATGGCGAGGACCCGACCTGCTCCATGCAAGCATTTCCTTTGGCTGTACTCCGAGATATTCGAAATTCCGATCATTACGAGTGTGGGATACCTTCACGAGCCATCGCTGCTATCCTCAGAAGTGCGCAAAATACTGTCGTATTATCCTGGAATTCCGGACAACTTCGATCTCTAGTTGCTTAGCTAGAATACAAACGTAAATCTGTGATGGCATCTTATATATTTTACAGTGTATGCATTTTCATATACGTTATTCAAAACATTTTGTATACCATTGCATGTATTAGCACCCTCGTCCACATTCGAATATGATTAACCGTACGGTCGAAGCTTGACAATCGTATACGATTGTCACACGTGAGAGAGACTTACCGCCGAGATCGTGTATCCTATTGCATGTCGTATAACCCTGCCTTGATATTCGCGAAGAGTTTGTCACTACTCGTGCACATCTGAATATGATTAACCGTACGGTCGAAGCTTGACAATCGTATACGATTGTCACACGTGAGAGAGACTTACCGCCGAGATCGTGTATCCTATTGCATGTCGTATAACCCTGCCTGGATATTCGCGAAGAGTTTGTCACTACTCGTGCACATCTGAATATGATTAACCGTACGGTTTCAGCTTGACAATCGTATACGATTGTCACACGTGAGAGAGACTTAGCGCCGAGATCGTGTATCCTATTGCATGTCGTATAACCCTGCCTGGATATTCGCGAAGAGTTTGTCACTACTCGTGCACATCTGAATATGAATAACCGTACGGTTTCAGCTTGACAATCGTATACGATTGTCACACGTGAGAGAGACTTAGCGCCGAGATCGTGTATCCTATTGCATGTCGTATAACCCTGCCTGGATATTCGCGAAGAGTTTGTCACTACTCGTGCACATCTGAACATGATTAACCGTACGGTCGAAGCTTGACAATCGTATACGATTGTCACACGTGAGTATTGTAGTAGATATATTTATAGATTTTCTTTATCTATATGACCACTTCCGCGACTCAGATGGGATGGATTGACTGTTTTTTGTACTCACCCATATGGTGCATGATTCCTATAGTTTAGCATTTTTGAGAACCAATTTTCATGTTGAGAATCCGATATTTGATGTCCACATATGTCAGTTGCATGTTACCACAACCCTAATTTGGGTTTAAAGGTCCCAAAATGGACTCAAATTGCAGTTTTGGCCACATTTTAGCAACTTTCACCTTGATTGCGCCCATATGGGGCGCGATCCCTACGGTCTGGCATTTTTGAGAACCAATTTTCATGTTGAGAATCCGATATTCGATGTCCGCATATGTCAGTTGCATGTTACCACAACCCTAATTTGGGTTTAAAGGTCCCAAAATGGACTCAAATTGCAGTTTTAGCCACATTTTAGCAACTTTCACCTTGATTGCGCCCATATGGGGCGCGATTCCTACGGTCTAGCATTTTTGAGAACTACCTTTAATGCTGAGAATTCGATATTTGATGTCCGCACATGTCAGTTGCATGGTACAATAACCCGAATTTGGGGTTTAAGGTCCCAAAATGGACTCAAATCGCAGTTTTAGCCACATTTTAGCAACTTTCACCTTGATAGCGCTCATATGGGGCGCGATTCCTACGGTCTAGCATTTTGAATAACCAATTTTGATGTTGAGAATCCGATATTTGATGTCCGCATATGTCTGTTGCATGGTACATTAACCCGAATTTGGGGTTTAAGGTCCCAAAATGGACTCAAATTGCAGTTTTAGCCACATTTTAGCAACTTTCACCTTGATAGCGCTCATATGGGGCGCGATTCCTACGGTCTAGCATTTTTGAGAACTACCTTTCATGTTGGTGGTGACAACTCCGAGATGGAGGATGGTGGAGATGAGACGACATGGGTTGTGTGTGCTCTATACGCATGTCGCCCTCGCGGCGGCCTCTTGTTGGCATCGGATGCGGATCGGTGTCATTCCACCGGAAATTTTGTTCACTGCATGCATTGCCTGTTAATTTTGCATCGGCTGCGTCGACATGAGCATAACCGCGTTGCTCTCCCCGCAGCGGAGGTCCGAGGTGCTACAAGCGGGCATCACGCAGCTTTCGCCGTTGCAATAAGTGAACGTGCAATGGGCCCTTTATTATGAGTGTGATGAAAACCTCAGAGGATAGGGAATTGATGTTCTTTGTGGTTATAACTTATGCATGTTAAGATCTTCCCATATTCACACGATCGCGTAGACGCGTACGTAATCGGAGCAGACAGGATGAAGCGGATGGCCACTCGTTTATTTGTGCAGCGGTGATTATAAAAATATTCATCTCATCAAGCGATCAGAGGAATTCGTCACAATCTATCCATCAATGAAGATATCAAACTATGTTGAAATGCTTACTACTCATCATAGCATTATGTATGGCAGGATGCCATGACGTGAGTTCTTGGATCGCCCATATCACATCCATGGGTTTATAACATAAAACACATTTTATGTTCTCGCTCCTCGCTAGCATAACAACATAATCGACCTCTGTGTGTTCACATTGAGTGTGTCTATGTCACATACTTGTTGCCACTTTTGCTCTACTCTCGATGATATGGTCTACAAGTGCATTATATATACTCGTGCCGCGGATCAAACTTTCCTCTTGTTGCCTCGGCCACGAGCAGCAACTTGCGGTGTGGCCGCATATGATGTAGTTTCTCCTGGCCCTTTGCCTCGTCCACGAGCAACAGGTGGCTGTGCATCCGCGGATGATGCAACTCCCCCTCGCCCCTTGCCTCGGCCACGAGCAGCAACTTGCGGCACCGCCGTTGATGACGATGCAGCTTCTCCTCGGCCCTTGCCTCGTCCACGAGCCACAGGTTGTGGTGCAGCCCCAGATGATGTAGCTCCTCCTCGCCCCATGCCTCGGCCACACGCAACAAATGGCAGTGCAACCACTGAGTCGATGTCAGCATCCTCTCCACCCTCTTGATTCTGATATCTTGTGGCATCAACACCCACTTGTCCGGTGCGACGCACCCTAGAGTAGATCCGAGACAGAAATATTTGGACTTTGGAATCTAAGAGTTGCAACTCTTCGCGCCCTACAAAATGGACATCCATTCTCTCCCGGAGGGATGCGGCTGTGATCTTGTTATTGAGTTCCCACTGAGCAAGCATGAGGACTTCTTGTTCCTCTGAGAATTGGATGCGCGCGGCTCGTGTTAGCATACGCGCCCAGCCTCGCTTTAGCATGGGCGGCTGAGGGAGAGTGAACGTGAAAGCACATGGAAATGATTGTATAGATATATGCCGCATTATGTTGAAGATGCCGTGTGTAAGAGATCACAATGCGCAATACATAGTAGGCACCCGCTAAAACAGCAGGCTCTGGAAGACTAATGAAACTCCATAATGAAAATTGTTTTTTCCCAAAAGTGTGCCGTGTGCGTGTGTGTGTGTGTGTGTGACCACGCTCATGCATTTGTATCGTGGATGGATAAATATTGTTATGTGTGTATGTGTGGTGCGGCCTGTGTGGTGCGGCCTGTGTGGTTTTAGCATGTTTCATATATTACGCATGCTCGGATTTGTTATGCATGCATGTATAGGCTGTGGCATAATTGTCACTGTGAACATCACTGCATCATTATTAGGCAACTTGCCCCCGGAGAATTTTCTATCCATATTTGTTGGCAATGTGATTCTAGACTTCATCAAAACCCAGCAAAATAATTAAGTAATCAACCTTGTTTTGTTTTTGTGCATTGTTGTGTGTGTGTGCGCGCGTGCGCACGCGCGTGTGAACATGCTTGTGCGGCATGTGTATGAATGGATGCATATTGCTGTGTGTGGGTGTGTGGGTGTGTGTGTGTGCAGGCTTTGTGTGCAGGCTGTGTGGCTTTAGTAACTTGTCTAAATTAGACATGCTCGGATTTGCTATGTACATTTGTATAGTAGTAGGTTGCATAAACTAAATTGTGTATGCTTGGATTTGCTATGTATACTATCTTGTATATAAGCTGTATATACAAGTAGTATACATAGCAAATCCAACCACACTTCTATTGTAGAAAAGTTGCTAAAGCCACACAACATAATACAACCTATACAAGATAGTATACATAGAAAATCCAAGCATGCTTAATTTAGAAAAAAATGCTATATCACCCATGCAGCCTATACAAGTATACATAGTAAATCCAGCCCTACATAATTTAGAAAATTTGCTACTAAAGACACAACATATTACAGCATATGCAAGATAGTATACCTAGTAAATCCAAGTATAAGTATACACATTGTGATATATCACAGCCTATACAAGTATACATACTCAATCCAAGCATACATAATTTAGAAAAGTTTCTACATCACAGTTTACACAAGTATACAACATAGCAAGTACACGCATACTTAATTTAGAAATTATGCTAAAGCCACACAGCCCGCAACACATAACAATATTCATTCATCCATACACACACCGACACGCACACACGCACACACACACACAAACACACAAACACACATATTTAAGTATTTTGCAATCTTCAACTACACGCATACACTTACACACAATGCGTGGTGGTAAGCCAAGAGTGAATACTAATGTGTACACTTACACACATGAGCACACATGAGCACGCACATGATCACGAGCTTACCTTGAGGTTTGCTTCCGCTGGAATCTCCACCTTGACGACAGTACCAAGTCCGATGCCCCCAAAAATCCAACATCGGAGCATATTTGATTCTGGCCCACCCTCTCGCTGCTTGACATTGTATTTCGATTGAAAATGATGAATGCTATCAAGCTGTGTATTTTCGGGCAATTTGTGTATGGGAACATAGACAGCCTTATTATCAAGGCCTTTCATGGGTAGGAGGTCCAAAGAGTTCGTGACCTCCTTTGCGGTTTGCTGATTGGAGCCTTCGCCCCCGCGTCGACGCATGCGCTTCAAGTGTTGGCTGAACTGGCCACCTTTCATGGCGTTTCTACTCTTCCCCTCTCCTGGAATGCTGTGAGTGTGCCTCCAGAATGGCATGCCGGTGCTGTCCATTGTATCCTCGACCAATGTACCAAACAATAATGCGGCACCGACATAATCCCCTGCTTTGTCACTAGCTATACTAGCTTTAACTCTCTCGGGATGCATCTGATGATGCGTTGCTGCCGAGAATTTCACTACTCCTAATGCCGTGACAGCACTCTGATTGCTTTCATCGCTCAGCACATTGTACGTGGAGATGTCAAGCATATGCCTTCGTTGCTCTGGAGATAAATCAGGGGCATCAGCCTCCCGGACTTTCTGATATACGCATCCTATATGATGTGAAATTCTGGCCGCATCCCCATAGCCCTCCGCCTGTGTCACCTCTGTGGTAAGTCAGCATCAAAGCTATAAACACATATGTGTGCGTGCATGTAATGAGCGTGGACCTACCTCGGATACGATGTTTGTCGGCGTGCGACACGGAGTGCATTTCGTTGATCGCCTCGCATTGTTTATGAGATATACACTCCCCAACTTCTTTGTAACTAGATAGTGTTGTCGAAGTGCCATGTGGAGATGTCACCTCCACATTTACATCTGATGCAACTACCATCAACAGTGGTCGTTTGCGCGGTGTGGTAGTCGTCACTTCGAAAGTAGCACGATCTGAACTGCAAAGCTCCCTTTCATGCAACACCTCTGCAGCCGTGTCGATGGCAGTCGTGGCGATGTTATTGGCGGTATGCGCTTGGGCTGCAGCATATCCGATCACCAGCACCGCGTCATGTCGCCGCACACAACTGACACAATGCGCACTCTCTGCATGGCGCGCATATGTTTGTGCATAGCTACACGGACGACGCGCGTATTATTACCATTATTATAGAGCGCATACGTTGCCATTATGTCCACAATTAACATCTGCCGTACTAATATGATAATTCACAATAAGCGTGTGCATGCGTACCATCATCGGTTGTGCAACTTTCCGATCTTGAACGGCCTCTCCTTGTTAACCACTTCGCGGGGAGTTGATTAGTTGCAGCGTCATCGCCGTCCGTCTCAACTATCAATTGTCGCTCTACATTGATGATAGAATTACTGTCCGAAGCCGAGAAAGCAGATACGCCATTCTTTCTACGATCCCGCAACGTCGGCGCATCAGTTTGTATTATTGAAGTCGGAGCTCCGCGTGGATGTCGCCAGTCGTTATCAGAAGGAGGTTGCTGGGGCAACAAGTGCGCGTTGCTGCAACCTGCTTGCTTAGAGACGCAGCGCGAACACTTATCGTTGGCCGCAAAGTTTAGGATAGAACACGCCTTTCTATTGCTCGCCATATCAGTTGCGAATAGGTTCGGCTACACGACAGCAACTATGCGGCATAATCGCACATACCGCCATTTGCGTATGCGCCATTGACGCTCGGCTTTGAAACGCTCATGCGCGAAAATTCTCGAGACACTGTGTCTAAAAGCATTGCAGAAGCTTACGAAGTAATGCCGTGCATGGCGCTCGCGAATTCAACCAACCGGCTTAACAGTGGCTTCACAGTGGCTATCGGCTTCAATGTAAGCTTCTGTAAGCCAAGCACTCAGGAATTTATAAATTCGCGCCAATTCGGCGTTTCAGGCACCGTGTAATTATTGGTTCGAACGAACCCCCCCCCTTCGCGCGCGACCATCGTCCCAATTCGACGTGTGGGGACCAGTACAACATCCATCCCATCTGAGTCGCGGAAGTGGTCATATATACTAGGAAAATATTAAAATAATTCATAATTTTACAGATGTCTACAGGGAGGTTCACAAGAGTCAGAAAGCCCACTGCTAAGGCACAGGCTGTGGCTGCCGGGCGTGAGGGAGGTGCGTACCTGCAGCCCTATAAATGCATGTCGGGGTGTCATTGATTTCATTATTGCATGGCTCGTACAAAACAAACCGCTCGAAAGAAATTCGGAGGCTCAATTAGAGATTTACAGCGTATGGCCTCCGGAGGTGCACAAGCCTCTCAGAGCGGATCTTTGGCATCCGGTGAAGGTGGTTCAAATGAGTTACCCGCCGCTGGTGTTGCTCCAGGTACCGCAGGAGCTGCCACTCCAGTCGCAAGTGAAGATGCCACTCCAGTCGCAAGTAATCCTCAAGCTGCAGCTAAATCGCCAAGAAAGCTGACTATTACAGTTGGTGCGCCGAAACCAGCTCAGCAACCAGGAGCTCAGCAAGAAGCTGAGCAAGTCGTTGCGCTAATGCTCGAGTATGCCGCTACAAATAAACAGAAGGAGAAGAAAGACCTCGAGAGTGGAATTCGGGCCCTTGTGGAAGGTGGAGATGGTAAGGAGATAGTTGATACAGCTGTTGCATTACTGAAGAATACGGACGCACCTAAAACTGCTGGCACTCTTAAAAGAATGCTAGGTAAGAGAAAAGCTGATGCAGATGCAGCGCCAGAGGCAGCGTCAGCTCCTGCAACCGAGACCTCGGGGAGTGCACCACCGCCAAAGCGTGCTCGTGACCCGAAGGGTAAGGCAGCGATATCTGGGACCACTGATGACGACAACAGGCAAGACTACATATTCCCAGGACCGCTGAATATCAAAAAAGTGATCTCAGAATGGACTTTTCGTCCCCAGCATAATACTCGAGAAGACAAAAAGCTTCCAGTAGTTGCCCCTCTTGGCTTGCTGGTACATCCTGCTGATGTTCAGGGGGACTCAAACCGACTTTCGTTTACCCGCGCGACTTCACAAGAGGGAATAGAGAAGCAGAAGAAGGTCATCATGGAGCGATGGGAGGTGGACAAATCACATGTCATCGCGTGGTGGACTGGACACTATTACACGGACGAAGAGTATAGGCAAATGCTCATGTCCAAGTTTTATCCCGGTGAGGCATTGCTTGTCAGCACTAGTATTATGCATGGGTTCGGGACTTTCCTACAAAGCTTGACAATCGTATACGATTGTCAGACCTGAGTTCATTTCGGTTGCTTGCAGCGGCGGATGCGGAGGCTCCTGAGGAAATAAGCAACTTCAACAACATGGTGCACAATCTGGAGACCGACTATCTCAGTCTATTCGATAGTGGTCCTGATGACTACAAGAAGTGGGTGAAAAACAAGTTCATGCGAATGCAGCTTGTCGTGGTGGATGGCCAACATCGCTATGACGCCTGGCTTGACCTTGTCCTGGACGCAAGGAAACGTAAAGCATTTTGGAATGGTACCGGGACCGCTGCTAGGTCCTCTCTGGAGGGGTTGGCCACAACGATTATAGTTCTGAAGAAAGAAACACCTCCTTGTGTTTTGGTAAGCGATCCTTGTATGATATCGTTTGTTTCATCGTTTCAATAAAATACCGTGTGTACATGAATGAATTTTTTACAAGTTTCGGTTTGCGCAGAGCCTTATCGGGACACTGACGAACACCGACCAAACTGAAAGTCTTGTTGACTCTCACGAACACGATAAATGGATTTTGCTGTTGAATATTGCCGACGCCTCGGAAGACCAACTGGCGCATTTTACACAATTCCCGGTAAGGCAAGCTAGTGCCAAGAGTAACGCTTGGTATCGGAACAATCTGAGGGATACGACCGCGGCGGCCTATTCGAACGAGATTTCCAAACTTCGGGATCAATCGGCAAAAGTTGCCCTCCTCCAATCTCGCGAGCGGGATGCGCAAAAGGTATGAAACTTCCGCGCTCTCTCATGTGTCCTCACCCACGTGTGACAATCGTATACGATTGTCAAGCTTCAGTTCTCACCCACGTGTGACAATCGTATACGATTGTCAAGCTTCAGTTCTCACCCACGCGTGACAATCGTATACGATTGTCAAGCTTCAGTTCTCACCCACGTGTGACAATCGTATACGATTGTCAAGCTTCAGTTCTCACCCACGCGTGACAATCGTATACGATTGTCAAGCTTCAGTTCTCACCCACGCGTGACAATCGTATACGATTGTCAAGCTTCAGTTCTCACCCACGCGTGACAATCGTATACGATTGTCAAGCTTCAGTTCTCACCCACGTGTGACAATCGTATACGATTGTCAAGCTTCAGTTCTCACCCACGCGTGACAATCGTATACGATTGTCAAGCTTCAGTTCTCACCCACGCGTGACAATCGTATACGATTGTCAAGCTTCAGTTCTCACCCACGCGTGACAATCGTATACGATTGTCAAGCTTTGGCGCTAGCTTCGCCCCTGACTCACGCGTGACAATCGTATACGATTGTCAAGCTTCAGTTCTCACACACGCGTGACAATCGTATACGATTGTCAAGCTTTGGCGCTAGCTTCGCCCCTGACTCACGCGTGACAATCGTATACGATTGTCAAGCTTTGGCGCAAGCTTCAGTTCTCACCCACGCGTGACAAGCGTGTCGCCCTCCTTACATGTGTCCAACGTGTCTTGCTTGCAGATTTTGCGGTTACTGGATCCAAAACTGGGAGATGAATGGCGGAAGGAAGCTCTCGAGTTGAAGAACTATCCGAAAGATCTGCAGCCTGTTCTTACCCTAGAGGCTATAAGCACCTCGCTATCAGCCTTAGGGTTTGATGTACGATATTTTTTCTTTGTTCTTAATGTGGCGAAGCAAGGAGTATTAGTGGACGATGTGGACAAACGGAAGGAGTTCTACCAGAAATATGGGATCAGTTGCAAGGGCAAGTTTTTGACTGGCACTGAGTTCAGCTCGTATTGTCATCGTCTTGGTTTCATCAAGGATGTCATCGAATCTGCCAAGGCCAAGTTTGCCTCGCTGATGGGTTGGACGAAATATCCAGATTGGTATGAACACGCAGAGGCTATCGGGGACGTCTATGATGATGATGAGGATACGCAGGATACTATACTCAAACTAAAAGCTGACAACCCTTGGGGACCCTATGAATTTGATGGGGAATCTTACCGTGATTCGCAGCATATGACGTACGTGCAAAAGCATCACCAGACACTTATGCAAGACGTCCACAGAGTGCCTGATTTGGAAACCAAGCTTCTGGTGTGGATGTTAATCAAATCTTCCAACAAATTCTACACTGCACGCTTCGATGAGGTCATGAAGAGCATGATGAAAGCAAAACGATGGAAGCGCGTTGATTCCAAGGAAGGAAGGGCTATGGACAAGAGTGTGAATAAGTCATCGCAGGATACCATGCATACTTACAAGACTCTTGTGGATTGCGCTGGTGAGTTAGTCCTCACAAGTATTTTTTTTTTAAGTTGCAGGATTACAAGTCCTAATGACAGTGATGTTTGCTATGCAGCCACGCGTATGATCTTGTGCTACATTCACTCCTTGCCGGATGACTACATCGAGATTCGAAATGCCGGTCGCTTTGGGGCTACGTTCACGATTCCGAAGCTTTATGGCCCTGCCTACACTGAGGCACCCGTATACGATTCCGCATGGTTTCTGCAGACGTTGGGCATCACCCATACGAAAAGGGGGTTTGAGGAAAACTGCCTGCATTTGCTATGGGCGATTCAAGCAGCAGCTGGGTCTCAGATTAATATGGCCCCTGCAGTACTGGCAGCGTCGCGGATGATGGAAGCCAAAGAAATGCCAGATATCAATGACGAGATCGCCGCGTTCAGTGCGAAGGTGACCCCGTTATACACTTGTGATGATCATGCCATGGGGATGATCGGTCAGTTGGTAAATGTTGGTAAAAGAAGTGTGACAATCGTATACGATTGTCAAGCTCTGGCGTTACCTTGACTTAGAGTCTGCTCTGTCTCTGAGTTCGAAGACTTATTCTGATGCGTATTACAGGCCGTTTGGGAATGGCTGGAACTCCGTGTGAAAGCGTCACGCCGGGGCGAGGGGATGCCGGATGCTCTGAACGAACGGAGATTTTCGATCCTGATTGGGAGCCGAAGAGCGCGGTGATTGAATTCATGGAGCTGAAAATCGAACACAAGGAGCTGCATGCTGCCGAGGGAGTCCAGCAGCCGGTGGACTTCAACAAGTGCCATCGCGAGTTGCTGGCGAAGCTTCTGACGGGATTGCGGGATTTCGGAATAAAGGTTAGAGCTGTTCAAATATCTACATTGCAATGTATTAAGTATTTCCTGCGTATGTATTTCAAAGCAGACTGATGAAAGCAATGTTCCACAGGTTAACAAATCTCGCGCCGAAAGGAATAAGGGTCCACGCAGCAATCAAGTCATGGTCAATTGGCGCAATGAAAAAACATTGCAACACGCTCGCTATGGAGTGGATCTGATCTTTGTGGATGGTCCTTTTGGGCTGTTTTCGGAGGTATGGGATACCTATTCAACAGACTTCTACTCATACATGGGTGGTATTTGCATGTCGACTATGGATTATGGTGGCATTGTGATTCTATTCTTACCGGACTCGACTACCCGCAGTAATGTGACTATTAATGGAAAAACCTTCGCGATATCGAGGCAGCAAGCAATCATCGATGCCTTCTGCGCTTCGACCAAAGGATGGCCGCTGCAATGGACATGCCACCAAACGGTTCAATACTGGAATCGAGGCGGAGGACGCATAGGTAATAATGCGGCTGGTCCGGTCAGCGTTTTGCAACCGTATGTGTTGCTGCACTTGGTGGAAGATCCCTCAAAGAGTAATAAGCTACCGAAGTGGGCCCCGCTGCGAACAACGGTCGGAAAGTTTGCGAACGCGTTCACGAACAGCATGGTAAGAATCCTGGTATGCATTCATATCTTGTCATGAATGCAACTCCGCTAAACAAAATTGTCAAGCAGGTGCACTAGCTCAGACACGCAGACTCGCAAGTGACAATCGTATACGATTGTCAAGCAGGTGCACTAGCTCGGACACCCAGACTCACGTGTGACAATCGTATACGATTGTCAAGCAGGTGCACTAGGTCAGACACTCAGACTCGCGTGTGACAATCGTATACGATTGTCAAGCAGGTGCACTAGCTCGGACACCCAGACTCACGTGTGACAATCGTATACGATTGTCAAGCAGGTGCACTAGGTCCGACACTCATACTCGCAAGTGACAATCGTATACGATTGTCAAGCAGGTGCACTAGGTCCGACACTCAGACTCGCGTGTGACAATCGTATACGATTGTCAAGCAGGTGCACTAGCTCGGACACCCAGACCCACGTGTGACAATCGTATACGATTGTCAAGCAGGTGCACTAGGTCCGACACTCAGACTCGCGTGTGTTGTTTGTTTATGAACAGGAGGTACCGCTGCCACCTAAGGAGTACCTGAAGAAAGAAGATGGACAAAATATTCGCAGCGTTCAGAAGCCAATCCGTCTTTACCGTGAGCTGATGCGCTTGTACAGCAACATGGATGCTTGTGTTATGGAATTTCCTTGCGGAACGGCTCCAGCCTCCATGGCGGGGTATATGGAGCAAAGGCATGTCCTTTCGATCGACATGGATGCAGAGGTGGTGAAAATGGCCGGAGCACGGTATTCCGAGGTGCTCGCAGGCGACATAGCGCTGATAGAAAAACAAAAGGCCAATGTGCCTGATGACCACGTAATGGAATTGCAAGAAGTCGCGGCCTATTTTGACATGGGGACTGTGCAGCCAGACACGGGTATGGAGGCTGAGCAGCCACAAGCTTGTTTCGAGATGTCAGCCGCTCTCGCGGCAGCGTTGCTCGAGGACCCCGACCCTGTACCTAGCGTGTAAATCTGCATGAATGCTAGGAAATTTGACACTGGCGGGCCCCGACCCTAGAACCGAGGACACCCACAAAACATACAATTCAGGGTATCACATAATATCCAATTAATTGTAATATTCGGAAGATGCATTATGCGTATAAAAAAAATGACGCTTATCTATTACTTCAACCCCGTATATCTCGAAACAGCCGAAGGGCAATAGCTTCGACACTCAGACTCACGTGTGACAATCGTATACGATTGTCAAGCAGTTGCACTAGGTCATACCCACACTGCGAGTATGGAATGATGAGAACGCTGTATACAGAAGTAGCGAAAATGGTAGCTGTGTGGAGGATGCAGGGTATGAATAAAACACTACTTAGAACTAACAATTATTTTCTTAAAATAATTGGTACAATTAGCATGTTCTTAGAAGCCAAAGTCCAAGTCCTCGTCAGGCATATCCGCCGCACAGTTGCAAGCTCCTAAATATTGCTCTATACTCTCGCCGCGCTGCTCCGGTAACAATAAATCATTTATCTTGTCCACAGGTATTTTCAGATTTCTAGGCGTTACCCACCTCCCCGTCCAAGGGTTCCTGGAGGGAAATCGTTCGAGATGCATCAAGGTAAAGAATAGGAAAAACCGAGTTCGGCGTACATAACGGTATCCTGCAGAGATTTCGTCCAAGTCCCAATTTCCCTGAATGATAGGCCTTTCGCAATGCGCATACACGTTTTCCGCATTACAGTTTACGCAAGGTGTATAACCGAAAATGGACACATTATTTATCATATCTTCATCCTCATCAAAACCGTCTAACCAAAGCAAGACGCGCTCAATCTGCCGTGTCAACGCCATTTCTCCGGAAGCTCTTGAACGCGAAAACAAATGATTAAAACTCGCTACAACACGTCTTAAGTAGGCATGGGAGCCTGGTATTTTTTACCTAACGGCAATTGCACCACTTTCCGTCGTCATCAGGTTCGGGATTATATAGCCTGTGCCCTGGTCAATCAACTCCGGAATGAAATCTGTGGGAACCGCCATTGTTTTTGGGGTAAGTGCGCCAGGGTGGGCGTGCGTTGGAGTGTACGTATATTGCGCAGTAGTGCCAGGATACCGATGCGCATCCAACAGTTGAAAATACCACGTTTCCCGAGTGTCGCGGATAAACCTCCACTTAGCCTCAGAGGGGTCATGTGTAGGAATCAGCGCAGGATCGATGAACACTTCCTCGCGATATAAGAACAAATTCCAGGAATGGCACACACTGCATTTTTCGTATTCGATATACATACGTTCAAGCTCAACAAGTGCGTCTTCCATGAACTGAGGAGTATTCATGATGCTAGGATTTTACTGCGAAAATAAATGAATAAAAGACATGTAACATTACTTATATAGCAGTAAACTTCGAGGGACTTCCGTCCAACACGGTGTTGACAATCGTGTACGATTGTCAGAAGTGTCCAGAGGGTAGTTTTGGTATGCACTAACACTGCATGAGACTAAGTCGTCAAAATTCCTGGTGGTAAGATAATCGGTCCTCTATTTCGGGTGTCATTCTATGGTTGACTCGGAGAACGTTTTTTGCTATCATAAGCTCTGTCCTTATTTGAGAGTACAGGCTTTTCCCGTTGAAACGTTCTCCGGTGAGAAAATTGTCCACTCTTATGATTATATATGCAGCAACCTGACACGTCGTGTAGGCAAGGCGGCTGCGGTCGAACACTGTCATATCATTGACTAATGACGCCGTGTTCATGGTATCACACGCCCGCACCCCTTCACGTGACAGGTCTTCGTATCGAAGTACCACACTCATGTCCACCTCATGTCCACCGAGTGGGAGACAAATGTTATCCCCACGTAAAAGCATCCAATCCATCACTGGCAGGAACGCATGATTAAAGCGCGTGATGACATAGTCAAACCGCACGTGCAAAATATTGTCATAGATCGATGAGCGCTGTGCTGGCCGTGATAACAGCATGGCGTCCAAGGTAAACATTTTAAGGTGTGCGTCAATCAATTTAGGAGACACCGCCCATCCATCGGCACTCACGTGCGGGGGATACCGGGTTTGGTAAATGTTCCGCAGACGCTGTAATGATGCGTAACCACTTTCTACTAACTTTGCAATACGGTCATCCTCCATACCAAATATGTAGCTAGTAAGGAGGGAACGGGTAATGTTGTTCCCACAACCTACCAAACCAACACTCAAAGCAGGTTGCGCACGCTCAATGATTAGCTCGTTAAACCGAGAGCAGGAACATCGAATGCGGCACAGGTCCTTCAGGTATACACTTGCTGGTTCATCAGACCGATCTACTTTACACAGAACTGCACGAAAGATTTTAACAAGGACTAAGTCGGGAAGAGACATTCTTGGACTAGCTTTTCGTGGAGGTGCGTCGCTCAATGGTCAAGCTGAAAATGAATTTCGAAGGTGAGTTTACTTGCTTATAAAACATCACCGGCGTGCATGGATTGTTTTCATCATACGGTTCGGGACTTCCGACAGGGTTCTGACAATCGTATACGATTGTCAAGCAGGTGCACTAGGTTTGACACCCAGACTCACGTGTGACAATCGTATACGATTGTCAAGCAGGTGCACTAGGTCCGACACCCAGACTCACGTGTGACAATCGTATACGATTGTCAAGCTCTGTCGTTGAGTTCGTCTCTCTGACGCACGTTTGACACTCGCATGCGACTGGGTTATACCCCCTGAGTCCCTGGTTAGGGGGGGAGTATTCCTTAAGTATAAAGAAAAAAATTAAATTTTCTTAAGTATGTGAAAACGCAGGCGTGGACGCGGGCCGACGCGTTACACTCCTTAAGTATGGGCTTAAGTATGGGAGCCCTGATTTGTGAAATCTTAGAATGTTAAGAATGTTTGGTCCACTCCGTCCGTCCACTGTCCGTCCGTCCACAGTGGACGGACGGTGGACGGACGGACGGACGGACGGACGGAGTGGACCGATACTAATCCCCCTGTCCGTGCACAAGCATAAAACCCTGAGTATTTTATGTTATGCATCTTAGTCACCTGAAAGCCTGTGCTTCCTGCTGTGTTCCGACTGTAGTGCATATATATATTACTTATATATATACCCGACCGACCGCGTTATCACGTCTTTCATCAGGTTATGGGCCCACCACGCTTCCACTGCGCCGAGACTCACGGGGAGGCTGAAATTCCCCCCCACTGTATGGGGGTCCAGCTCCTCCTAGCATCACCCCTTGCTGCGTGTGTCACTGGTCGTGTGTCACCGTATGACACACACCTGCTAGAAAACTACTGCCGTAATTCTTCTATCAGTTTTGTATCACCGGTTTCCCCCAAGCCACTGCTTTCTGAGTCCCTGTTTCAGTGATATTGTTATATATCTCTATCAATATATATACACATTATCACCTGTTCTATCAGGTTATCGGTCCCACTTCACGTGAGTGGTGATTCCGGTTGGTTCGGCTCGCTTCGGTTTATCCGATTCTAAAAACCGTCAGCACCGTTTTGTTTACCGTCAACATCGCAGCTTAATTCAACTGCGAACCGTACCAGCGGCATTTTTTTCCGTCTCCGTTCCCCTTGCCGCTTCCGTTTACCGTGGTTTACCCTACCGATTGTGACTGGGAATCCGCGCACCGTTTCCGACAACTTTGAGCATTCTGGATTTTTTTTGCCAAACATGTCTCAACAGCGCTAGATCGGGCTCGCTGAGGCCCTCCGTTCAGCAAGGCGGGCTAGTGCCACGCCATCACCGTCACCCGTGGACTCCGGCGGTGCTACGCCGGGTCCGACACGTCCGAGAAGAATTGTGTCAACCGCTTCTTTGCCTTCGCGTCCATCATCGCTGCGGCCGTCTCCGCCGCCGTCCGAATTCTTCAACGACCCGTCAGTCCTTGTCTCCACCCCGGTGGAGGAAGGCCGGGAAGAAGAGTATTTGGAACAACTTTCGTACGCCTTCACGTACTCCGCCGACATCATCGCGGTTTTACGGCCTGGAGGCTACAACCCCAAGCATGGCTATACCCTCGACACCGAGACTGCTGACACCGACTTCAACGCCTTGATCGCGGCCTTTCGACACGTTCTTTACCCCGTGTCCTTCCCCGAGTTCTCCAAACTTCTGGACCTTGAGCACGACTACGACTACTATCACGTGGTGCTCAACGAGATCATTTTCAC
The DNA here is from genome assembly GCA_001247695.2 of Cymbomonas tetramitiformis. Classification (NCBI taxonomy): domain Eukaryota; kingdom Viridiplantae; phylum Chlorophyta; class Pyramimonadophyceae; order Pyramimonadales; family Pyramimonadaceae; genus Cymbomonas; species Cymbomonas tetramitiformis. The sequence goes on along the minus strand of LGRX02002966.1, from coordinate 17,838 downwards.
CGTCCTCGTCCCCATCGTTCTTCGTGGTACGGCGTTGGCATTGTACACAGAGGCGGCTCGTTCCCACCCTGGGGACGGCCGTTACATTTTGCAGCGCCTCCGCTACGAGGTTGAGGGGGTCCCCGATTCCGACTCCGACCGTTTTTGGGTTAAGATGCGCTCAACCATCATCAACGAGCCCGACGACCCATCGCCGCAGCTTACGGCTATCCGTACTCTTGGTGACAAGCACGCCAGGATCAACCCCGACTACAGCGAGGCCAAACGGGTGAAGGACCTCTGGCACATCCTCACCAACTCGGCCAAGCAATCTCCGTACGTCACCCCCTGTACGTCAACGTCATCCGCGATTTACGGGGTGGTACGCCTTTCTCTTTCTCCACGCTATGCCTGCGGGTTCGCACGGTGTGGCGTGAGGAGCTCGCATTTGCCACCCCTGTGAAGGACACCGGCTACACCGTGCCTTCTGGTGGTGGTGGTGGTGGGCGGGAGAAGAAGCCGTCCCTCAACTCCGTTTCCTTTGACCGTAAGCCCGCCTACACCACCGTACCCGTCGGTGAGTGGAAGGCGGAACCCGTTGGCGCCATGGTGAGGCGCTGGGTAGGTGTCGGGTACCCCTGCATTCTTTGCTTCCGCATGTGGGGTGTCACCGATGCACACCCTGACACCCGTGGATGCTGCCCTTACATGTGTAAGGAGGCATTTGGCAGTGGGCGCGCGCCCGACACCGCGCTCCCCGCTGGGAAGCGGCCCCCGCCCCCAGACTTCGCTGCTGCCATCGCGGCATTCCGGGCGACGGATTGCCCTGCCGACGGCCCTCCGGTGGTGCCAGCCCCCCAGTATGACACCCCTACGGACGTGGCAATCATGACGTTCGTTGCCCCCGTGATCGACCCGTCACCACAGCTCGCTCCGTTATCCGCATCTACGGCATGCGAGCCGGTGGTGCCGTCTGCGGAGCCACCGCTTACTCAGCCGGCTCTGCACTTGGCATGCTCTGACCCCGACGGGGTACCCGAGGACTCCGATGACGACGCCGCCCTTCATGGCTTCACTGAGGAGGAAGACTTCGATTGGCCGGCTTTCCGAGAGACTCCATGGATTCCTTCAATCAACGGAGCGCCAACACCAAAAGGACCGTAGGGCGGGACTAGCCCGCCTAGCCTGTTTAAATGTCTTTTAGATGCCTAGGCAGCGCCCATGCACGGATGTGCTTCTAGCTGGGTTGAAAAAGGCCCCCTCGTGCCTATTCTCACAAAAGTATGGCTGGCACAAATTTTACCAAAGGCAATACCTGGTAAAAGTAATACCGATATTTTACCCGGTATTACTTTACCCCAAATTTCATTACCCCAGTGCAGGGTGGTATTACCGCATTTTACCAAATTTTCATACCTTTGGCAATACCGGGTACGAGTATTACCGGGTATTACCTCCGCCATACCATCGATTTTACCCTATTTTACCATGAAAGTTCGCACCGATTACCCGATTACCTTACCGAAATGGCCGAAATCTGTGACATGAAGATTTTGGGAAATTTTGGGAAATTTCGAAATTCGTGGAAGAAAGCCAATAGCAAGTTTCGGGAACGATGGACGAGATTGCAATGTGCAATATGTGCTTGATCCGATACAGTTTTAATACATTTGAGGTTCGTTAAAGCCGCTTTTCTTGAATATTGCCAAATTTCTCATCCCGGTATTACCTTATGGCTACTATCCCATGGTCCTTGTGGGAGGACCATAATCGATTATGGTCCTCCCACAAGGACCAATGTTGCAAGAATTTAATTGGGCATTGGTTCGGATCTAGAAGGCGCGCCCAATGATTTTTAGTATCAATGGGACATATATTAATTACTTCGATGCTTGGTCCGGCCTGGATCCACCCAATATATCCATGGCGTTCGCATTTGCGACAAGCACCCTCAACTTTTTCAGATTGCATTTTTTTGAAAATTCAAAAAGGCACAAAAAGATACGATATCTTCACTAATTTTTTGGGAATAGTATGTGCAGGCTACACCTGCGTCCATGCGATCATATCGATCTTATACACATGTACCCATCATATTTGGGTCATACGTCATGTTGGAGTGCATATATTGGCCATCTCTAATGCTTATTAACAACCGTACACCTTTTTAGTCGGTTTTCTAGCCGGAATGGGATAATCGGTGCAAACATGACCCATTATCCACGATGCCCGCTAGAGTGCATTCACAGTGTAGTAGGAGCGTATGGTGCTTAAACTTTTGAAGTATATCCATAAAATGATTTTTTGAAAGCTTAACATAAGCCATATGTGCAAGTATGTGAGCGATGTGCGCTCGTTAGCTTGACGCGAAGTGAAAATTAGCAGTGCAAAAATCACAAAATCCGTATTTCACTCGGGAGTGATCAGCCGCCATGGTAAACGAGAGCTCAGATGGCGACTAGAGTGTAGACTATCCAACTAAGTTTTCATATTTGGTCATAAACTCAAGGTGTGCGACCATGCGCGGCCAACACCGCGCACCATGCAACCGCTATAACGGTTAAAGACTATGGTCCTTGTAGGAGGACCATCTTTTTTTCGACGATTTCGATAAAAAACATATCAAAAGCGCACCCTTTAAGCACGCCCCTCTAGCACACGCGTGGACGATCCTGTAGGGGAAATCATTCAATTGACTCATAAATATGATGTCAAAAGCACGTATACGCCTCAAAGATCCATGTGGCACTCATAATAGTCATCGCGCGTTGGTCCTTGTGGGAGGACCATGAATTTGGATAGTAGCCATGTGGGGCGGGTGAGTTCGGGGTGGCGGGGTTGGGTGTTTCGGGGGTCCCGCCGGGGTGGGGTTGCCATACTGGCGACGCGGAAGGCCGTGCGCGTCAGCGGTGCCTGGCCGGCGGCGACCCGGCCGGTGTTGATGACGAGCATGAGGAGTGGCATCAAGTGGGAGGGGACTTTGCCGTCGCTGACCCACCGGGCATAGAGTCCGGTGCTGCCGCTCAGGTGGCATGCTTGGGGTCTGGTGGTGCCTCGGCATGCTCCCCTGTTGCAGAATTGGCACGTTGTCTCCTTGGTGTTCCCGTGCCAAGGCGTGAGGGTGAGCAGCGTCAGGGGTGGGCTGGTCTTGAAGTGGGCAAATGGCCAGGCAAGTGGGTCGTCATGCTGGTGCCTGCGCCATTTGAAGAAGGCTGCCATGCTGGAAGCGATTGCGCCACAAAGGCCGATGATGGCCATCAGGATTGTGGTGGCGCTGGAGCGGGAGCTGCCACTGCGGTCGGACTCCTCGTTGTGGGCCTGAACTGGGTCGATGCAGGCGGCCAAGAGGATGAACGCGAGGAATACCACAAGATCTGGCCGGTAACGGCAGGTGGTGCGGTATGCGGTGGGCGGTCGGTGTGGGCTGGTGTGGATGGATGCCATGCCGTTTAGGTGTGCTGTCCACTCTGCCCCGCCCGCGAATTGTGCCGTGGGTCTCTGTGCGGAGTTGTGGTGTTTGAACACTTTGAGGGGCAGGTAGGCCTTGTGCTCGAAGTCGCCCCGCTGGTTGTGGGGGTGGTACGCTAGTGCTGCCCCACGCCCGGGGGTGGCGGGCAGCACTCCTGCGGACATGGCATGCAGAATGTCCACGGACAGCAGGACGTCGAAGCTCACGTGCGACGACGGGCTGATGCCGGTCACGTCGGCCAGCACCATCTCGTTGGAGGTGCCGGGAGCGATGGCGAGCATTAGTTCTCCAGTGCCCCACTGACGGTGCTGCCGTGCGCCCCCGCTGCCCATGCTGGTGTCCACGGTGGCCGTGCTGGAATGCACTTTGAGGCCCAGCGTCTCTTGGTGCACCTTGTTCATGACGAAGAGCATCGAGCCGGTGTCCACGATCATGACGGACAGGCGTGAGGTACTGCCCTGTGCGCTGGCTCATGACAAGGATGGACTTTTTTGGGTCCTCGTTGCACAGGGTGTAGCACACGGCTGTGCGCCTGAACCAGTCGTTCATGTCGGGGCTCATCTCCTCGAATGCTTTACTGGTGAGGCGCTGTAGCTCCGCGGGGGGTACTTGCTGGTGGTTGGCCGTGGTGGTGGACATGGCTGCGGAGAGGCTCTGAGGGGGGTTGTCGTGGTCCTCCTCTACCGAGTCGTTGGTCTTCATGAGCATCATTGCAGTGGCAGTAGCTGGTGGATCCTGGACGTCTTCCTCTCTGCCCCGCACGGCGACGGGAGCGGCTGGAGTGGGCAGCGGCGCGCTGTCCGTGCGGCGGAATGACGCAGGGATGTGGTGGTGGTTAACCATGCTGCGGGCCATGTAGGAGTGGTGGTGGAGGGGGTGCAGTAGCATCTGGAAGGGTGGCGTGGGGGACCGCGGCGCGTTGTCGTCGGCTGCGCCTTCTGGGACCTCGTCGGCCTGATATTCGTCGTAGCCTTCGGTGTCGCTGCCGCTGCTACTGTCGTCGTCGCTGGTCACGAGGTTGATGACGCCGCCGGGTGGTTGCCAATTTTCGGGGTTTTTGCGGTGTGTCATGCAGCATGTTGGGAGCCCGTGTCGGTCGTGTGCAAGGTCGTAGTGGCACACCCGGGTATTGCCTATTCTCATGGGCTTGCCGTCGGTCCCCATAGGGTACTGTACTCTGCCCATTCGAAGTGGATGACAGCATACGCGATGTCGAAGGTGTTGACTGGTGCATCACCGGAGGGCACGTGGCGGCATAGGGCGTTGGTCATGGCGGATTCCTCACGGGCTACTCGTTGTCCCTGCGTTAAGGCTGGTGGTGACGTCGCGTCAGCTGCCGCATCCTCAAGGCGAGGTGAGGGTGGCGGGCTGTCGGGGGCCTGGGTGACCAGGTGCCGGGTGATGATGGGGCTGTTGGGTGATGGGGAGGGGCTCCTGGGACTGGCGGGGTAATCATCGGGGTAATGGTCGGGGTAGTACTCAGGAATGTTGTCGGGCGCAGGGCTGTCGGGTGAATAAGGAGGGCTGGTGGGTGACCAAGGAGGGCTGGTGGAGGAATAAGGAGGGCTGTCTGGGCCAGGCCTTCTGGGTGAACGAGGGGGGCTGTTGGGGGCTTCGTGATGGTCGGGCGCTTGCGGCACCTCCTCATTGCGGGGAGAGAGGGGTTCATCGGCGGTGGGGTTGTGCACGCCCCTCAGGAAGGGGCTGCCGTGCTCCACGATGGCAGCGTATGAGTGGAAATGCACGATGGTGTCGACTGGTGCTGCGTCGTTGGGTGGGGCTTCGACGTGGCTGGTGCTTGGCTGCCAGGCGTGGTGGGTGCGTCGTGTGGGGGGCGGCAACCCCGGAGGTAGTCGTGTGGGGGGCGGCACGCTGTGGTAGTCGTAGGACCTGGTGTGCCACGTAGGTGCGTCGACAGTGGGGACGGCGTGGTTGGATGCGCTGGGGTTGCTCTCCTTGCTGCCGTACTGCTGGTCGAACTCCACTTTAGATAGCGGGTTTTGGCCTTTGGCGACGCGGTCGTGGTTCACGACCAGCATGTTCATCAAGTGTCGCAGAGCGTAGGGCATTTTCCCCTGATTGACCCAGGGGTCGTACATTCGGGTTTTGCCGCTCAGATGGCAGGGCAGATTAGGGTGATGGTACAGGTGCAGGGGTTTGTGGCAGAAGGTGCAGTCGCCGTTCGGCCCGCCGAGATTGTCTCTGCACACAGTGGTCACCATACGGGGTGTGTCCGCTGCGGGTTCCGTGTTGAAGGAAGATGCCGGTCTCTGGCTCGTGAGCTGCCCAAGGAGCTTCCGACCTTCCGTCCAGCGGGGTTGAGGTTGGAGGTGTCGAAGTTGTTGTTTGTGGTCCGCGGAGCTGGTAAGCGTGGGCGAGGATTGTCGCTCCTGGTGGTGGAGGTGCGTGGGGGAATTAGCGGCTGCGCTGGCAGCCCGAAGTTGGGCTTGCTCTGGCCGGTGATCAGCATTTTGGCCAAGGTGGAATTGGTGGGACCTTCCGCGTACGCCCCCACGTACTGGACCAGGTTCTCCTGCTCAAGGTTCGCCTTCATGATCTTCGTCTCCATGCTCTTCAGCTTGGTGTGCACGTCCTGCGCGACCTCGGTCACCTCGGCGAGCGTGTATTCCTCGGTGACGTTCATGGCCTTGCTGAATCGCTCGCGGACGATGCCCGCGAGGTGCTCGGGCAAAGCTTGAAGCATAAACAGGCCCGCCGTCTGAAGGTTGATCACCTTCTGCGTGGACTCGTGGGGTAAGTTGACTCGCTCCATGAGTCCTACCAGACGGTCCCTGAGGGCGTTCGGGTCCTCGCCGGCCAGCATCTGCAAGTTCTTGATCTCGTCTTGGGCGGTCTCGGCCGACAGGTCTGCGCACTTCAGCCTCAGCAGGAAAAAAGAGAACGCGCCACGCGGCGTCCCAGTCGATGATCTGGCCGGTCAGCACTTGGAAGTGGTCGTCACGTGGGAATGTGAGGGGCTCGCACATGTACTCAGTCTGCGGGGGGTAAGTCTCTGTCTCCTCCAGAATCAGTTGAGGTAACGTCTTACTCGCGCTGTTGGGCGTCAGCACGAATCGGCTGACAATGCGGGTGGCGTCCTCAGTGCTGTTGAAGATCGCGGGCAGGGAGCCGCATAGCGTGCCCTTGAGCTTGTTGACCTCGTCGCGCGAGAGCTCCTCGTCGCGGTTCGCGTTCTTTTCGAAGACGAGGTTGCTGAGGAAGGCGCTAACCCCTGTGTCTGGAGTGTTCGTAGTTGTGACTGTGGGATATATAGTGCTGACTATATATTGAGGTGGTGATAACTCAGAATGCTTACACTTAAGATAACATAAGAAGTCAGGTTAGATTGAGTGTCGCTCGGCTTAAGCCCGAAACCCTGAACCTGTGACAGCCGTACTGTACGGAGTACTAGTACAGACAGAGGAATGTGACACACACGGGGTGTCACATCCAGCACACCACCCTGTACTATTACGGAGGAAGAGTTAGGGTGGAACAGGTACTGTCAGGTGAAACAAAACACACCATCTCAAGCGGTGGAAACAGATTGCTAGTGGGGGCCTGTGCTCTTGGCCAGGGCGGCCCCAAATCTCTAGCTAGCACTACACACTGAAGGCTACTGTGCCCGTGATACAGATCTAGTTGTGCTACTAGGCTTTCGATAGTAACTCTAGCCACCTTTAAGGTGGTCCACAGAGTAGAGTTCACAGAGATTGAAGTTGGTGTAGTACTTGAATTTAAAGTTCAGATTGTAGATGCCGAAGCCGCCAGAGTCCAGATTGAAGATGTTGTAGGAGTCAGTCGGTCCAGTGTCCAGAAGGTCGGGGTCAGTGAAGTAGCCCACTGTGCCATTCTGATAACCAGAGCAGTCACCGTACACCACCGACTGCGAAGCAATCTCCACATCACAAAGTACAGTGGCGGTGACGGTGTCGATCATGGCGATGCTCACACACAGAAACAAAGCGGGGATAGCTGCTGCCGTGAGGAATGCGCCGATTGAAGGTGTCCGTACACCACCAACCCGTGGAGCGGGTGGTGGGACGGCATCGTGCAAGTCCCCGTTGTCAGACTCCGTGTCAGCCACGCTGGCCGAATCATGCGTGGATAACGTGTGAACTTACGCTCATGATGAAGATCCAGTAGGTGGGAGCGTCGGGATAGAGGGCCGATGTCGAAGAATACAGAAAAGCGATGGTCGAGAGCCGTAAGATGCAGTTTCGGAACGGATAATCAAGGAAGCCGTAACTGTGAAATTGCAAGATCGTAACGCGGCGGCCAAGGAAACTCACGACAAAAATTGATCAAGTTTCAGTCGAGTAAAATCCAACGCGGACAATACAAATTAATCCCAGGTAGGCGAACGCTGCAGCGATACCAAAATTAATCCGCCCGTAAACTAGCTCTCGACCGCAACTGCGAAAATCACGACATCAAATTGGGCCCCCAACGCCCCACCAAGCGGAGTGGCTTAGCCACTCATGCAATCAAAAGTAGTGGAAGGTGCCTGGCGCACCATAACCTGTGGGATATATAGTGCTGACTATATATTGAGGTGGTGATAACTCAGAATGCTTACACTTAAGATAACATAAGAAGTCAGGTTAGATTGAGTGTCGCTCGGCTTAAGCCCGAAACCCTGAACCTGTGACAGCCGTACTGTACGGAGTACTAGTACAGACAGAGGACTGTGACACACACGGGGTGTCACATCCAGCAGTGACAACTATGTGTTGATGACATTTTTTATTGGCCCCATTGCATCCATTCGTATAACTCAAATTGCGCGTGTTACACCCCGACCCCACCACCAAAAATTCTTCCTTTGGGGGTATTTAAGCTCCCCCTACTAACGTGTCTTACTCTGCGTTGTCCATACGCGCCTTCCACGGCCCGAAAAGCGCAAGGGGGGACCTACACGCCATATATGACGTGTGGAGCTGCATATGGATACCTCGTCGTTTGGTAATTGGCGACAGTTTGGAAATAGGCGACAAAGTGAAAAAATCGACGATTTTGGCGCGATATATTACGATATCGACGTCGAATAAAGGCTTATCGTCAAGGTCGCTTCGAGCGTTTATACATACATATATCGTACATTTCGAGTAACCAAGTGTAACGTTTTTTATACAAATTTTCATGTCACGAAGGTTGAAACCACTGCTTAAAAATGAAAAAAAAAACTGTAAAAATTACAGGGAGCCGTCGATGTTTTAAATTTGTCGAACATCGACGTTTGATTTTTCTTAATTCGATCGACCGTCGCCCCGCGTCGACTGCCTACAGTGTTTACCGTTTGTACAATCCATGGAAAACTTGAAAACCATAATGGTAGAGCTCTATTAAACTGTAAAAACTACAGCTCTACCGTTGACGCTAATTAAAAATATCAAGTTGTTGAGGACAGTGAAACCCCATGATTTTACCGTAGAATATTGTCAAAATTATTTATTTTTGAAGCAATTTGGCCGTAGATTCCAACAAGGCGGGTCCGAAAGATGAACTTCGATACCTCATACACCGATATATTCGAATTATACGCAACAATATCCGAGTTTTTATTCAAAATCCGTCGATAATTGGCATATGACGAGGTACCGCTACCGCTACCGCTACCGATACCGTCGCGTGACACGAGATCGAGTGTCACTCTCTCACGTCATCTTCAGACCGTCAGACAAGAGAGCGAGAACGGAACGAAACGAAACCAAACCAAACGAGTTTTCTAATCGGCTACGGCTACAGAGCCGACAAATGACACATTTGTAATGGAAACTCGGCCGCTGCACTGCGTGTGGAAATTATAATGACATACGACTACCCTGTACTACCCTAGCCCAAATCGGTACCCACAAGGTCCCACCTCTCCCGGATGCTATCCCAAGGGGTACCCACACTCCCGAGACCACGAGACATAAAATATCCGGCTCTCTCACTCAGAGTTAGGCTACGGTTCAAATACTTAGCTGGGGTTGAAACCCTCCAAAGCTACAGGGTACCTGCTCATCGCAAGTCAGGTATGTTGGCAATGCGCCAACACCCAGCTAAGCCTAGTGTACAACACTCAAAGCAGGAACTAGCATGAGGGTCCTTCGCAGGCCCCCATGAGGGATAACTGTTGCTAGCCTCTGCCAAAACAGTCAGTACTGCACAGGTGCAATGCCGCAGCCTACTCTCTACGGAGCCTAACAAAGATCCGTCTGCCCTTCTGCGGGCCAAAAAACAATCTTCCATCCCATTGCTGCTAGCGCACTCCGATCACCGCTGCCACGGTGCTACCTGCTCAAGGGCGGGGGGCGGGACTTCCACACAGTTAATCAGAACACGGCAAGAAGCCTTCTCAGTCACTGAGACGGCTCTTATGGCCTCCGACCGATTAGAAAACCTCAGTTTTCAGATCGGTTCCCGGTGACTGTCATACTTCCAGTCACCTGTCACAGATCGCAGAAAACTCTCAGTTTTCTAATCGGCTACGGCTACAGATCCGACAAATGACACATTTGTAATGGAAACTCGGCCGCTGCAAGCCCCCAAAGATCACCACAAAGCAGTGCGGAAAAGGGGCAAAGAAACTCAACCAGCATTGCAACTCAGCAAGACCGCCCTGCTGCCTGCCGAAACCAGAAGCCCAAACCTGCAAAATTTACCGACAGCATTAAGACGACACAACAAAAACAATCGGAGTTAAGCACTCACATCGACACTCCGTCAAAACATCAAGAGTCACAATCGCGGCAACGACGCCAAAACGCGTCCACGAGAGACATCGCCCCAAAAAAGCTTCTACGCATCAAAGAAGGCACAATTAAGAAACTTGAAAAGCACTCAAACAAAAACTCACACAATTCACACCACGCGAGACTCGTGCTCGCTTACAACGGCATCACGCCATACAAATTAGGGTTCTTCGAAATTCATTCCTACGTCTGGCAATTCCGCACAGACCAAAGTTCATTGTGAACACACGCCGACGTACGGCAACGGCACTCATGGCCAACGGCATTCATGGCCACACGGTCAAAATCCACCACGTCCACGGCCACGACCAGCACCGCGAAGCAAGGTACGATCGTTCTGGTGGTGCCCCCATTGGCGGCAATTCCAGCACTGGATCCTCACAGCTCACACCATCTTGGGGCATAGGAGGGGAAGGTACATTCACAACAGGATGTTCATAAGAAAAACGCTCCCCTGCTGAATTCCCCCTCGGCTGGTCGCGCTGTTTTGCTGCAGCAGCAGCCACCTGCTTCTCCGCCTTCACCAACTTCTCGGCTTTTCGCATCGCCTTGTCTTCCTCCTCGTTGTCAACATATGAGCGCAACTCCAACTTCTCGCACATCGGCCAACCCAACTCAGGCCCCTTGTCGCTGACCATTGCCAACATTTTGGCACGAGCTCGTGCTCGCTCCCTGCCCTTCTCAGCCAGGTCCATTACACGCTCAAGGGCCCTAATCGCGTCCTCAGGCAGCTCCAAACCCACCACCAATTGCTGAACGTCCTTCACCGCTGCCACCGTCGTGACGTGAGCGACGTAGTGGTGCTGGACCTCAGCATACTGCTTGCGCAGCCCCTTGTCCTTGTCCTTTTCGTTCGTGGCCCTAGTCAGCTCCACACGATCAGACCCTGGAAAGTTCTCCAGGTCCACAGGCATTTCCCAAGGGCGCCCACGCTTTCCAGCCGCTTGAGTCGCGTCCCCCAACAATTGCGCTAACCGATTGGTAAAGCGACCCATTTGGACCATCAGCTTCCCCTGCTCAGGCGTAAGCTCCTCTCCCTCACCAAAAGCAATAATCGCTGCCACATACTGAGGTCGCGCCTCCAACTCCGTAATCTTGAGCTGGCATTTCTCAGCGTCCGTGTACCACTCCATTCCGCGCACAGAAATAGATAAAAATTCTCAACTACGCTACGCAATCAACGAACAAATTCTCACTACGGAACGCGCAGCGAGACACTTCCACACAGTTAATCAGAACACGGCAAGAAGCCTTCTCAGTCACTGAGACGGCTCTTATGGCCTCCGACCGATTAGAAAACCTCAGTTTTCAGATCGGTTCCCGGTGACTGTCATACTTCCAGTCACCTGTCACAGATCAGAAACCTGATGGTTTTCTGATCAGTGTAGGATGACAGGCAGTATGACTGTCATCCGGAGCAAATCTGAAAACTGAGGTTTTCTGATCAGTCGGAGGCCTAAGAGGCCAGCAACGGACTGAGAGGGCCTCTTGCCGTGTTACTGTGATTGTTTGGACTTTCGTAACACCGTAAGTTTTCAGTGTATATTTTCAGTGTATATCGTATATCATTATGGAGTGGTTTACCGACCCGATTTTGTGTCAGAGACGGATTGATGATTTGCACGCGCAGCCAGCGTACGCGACCGCTTTTGCCGCTTTTCAAGATGGAGAGGACCTCTCGCAACCGCAAATGAAGTTGATTCGACAAATGGAGAGAGCGACTGCCCGACTTGCTGAGCTTAAGGGACTGTCGCAAGTAGCCTCAGGAGATCGTAAGCGTCCGTGGGAGGCAGCAGTAAACCTCACTCAGCTTCCAGGGTCCGATCGCCTTGGATTGACTCGCAACGATGATGGCAAGGAGCCGCTGGAGTTTGCATTTGTGCAGAGTGGTGCTCGTTGCTGGTTGATGCTGGGAGGTGTCACTCGGCAGATGTTTGCTACACTGGGTTTGGACATGTGGACAGGCTTCTGGCGGTATGACTGTGCGGAGAAGGTGAGACTGCGGGATATGAAGTTCTGTGAGACCCACATGACCACCTTCCTCGAGAAGCGGAAGACGGACAAGTACAGGTATGGTCAGCTGGTGGAGGTTGCCCGGGCGGCGGAGGGGCAGCCTTTGTGCCCAGTGGAGGTCAGTCAGAGGTGGGTTGACACTCAGATTGCACGGGGAGTGCAGCCCGATGAGCCCCTGTTTCAGCAGATTGATGGCAGGCGGTTTCAGCGGGACCCGTCGGCTGACTGCCTGACGGGGAAGAGGCTGGATTATCCTCAGCTGAGGAGGTACCTGTTCAGGATGCTGGGTGAGGCTTCTGGTTGGACCCCGATGCTCTGAGGCAGCTGTATGGGACCCAGTCCCTGCGGTCTGGTGGGGCTACGGCGGTGGCTGCGGCTGACCAGGTTACTGATTTCGAGTTCAATCAGTACGGTGGCTGGAGCTCGTCGGCGGCTGCGGCCACCTACAAGGCTACCAACCTCAACCGCAGGCTGGCGGTGTCCAGAAGCATGCCCCATGCTCAGCAGAGTAGGCGGCCTTTCTTGTCTGATTGCTTGTTGTTGTCATGCATTACACGTGCACTGCTTTGTGGTGATCTTTGTGTGCTTGCACCGGCCGGGTTCCATTCACATACAGTAAGTCGCGGTCTATAAGAAGCCGGCGGATTTTCGCTAGCGCTAGCGGCTTAATCTGACGGACTGAAAATTTGGGCTTAGCGATGCCGATTTCTTATTGGTGCACATACGAAAATCTTCTTGTAGCGTGAAATATTTCTTAATCGTGCATCATCCAGTTCCCCGATCTGATCTAGCGTGTGCGATTTCTTATTTAAGTATTAATGAATGATGCATTGCAGATCAGACGTAGCGTAGCGATTTCTTATTGGATGCCAGATTGCCAGTGATGCATCTATATCTATAACTTGTCTCAGGCTCGTCCTAGCCTACGTGGCTTCTTATTAGGGGCCTTATTAGACGTCCGGGTTCAGCTTCAATGTCTACTATGGGGTGGACGACCGTGAAGCGAGCCACTGCCTCCGGTGAATATAGGTATGTTGGTGGTCTGCCTGAGGCTGAAATGGCTAACGCCACAGATGGAGCTTGGTTGGTAGCACTGCAGAAGGCAAAGTAGGTTGATGCATGCAACTCACATTGCTGAATGCGATGGTTATGCTAAGTGATGTTAGGATGAGACACTCAACAACTGCACTATACGACCAAACTGGATGTATGGGTACTGTAAGTCAAGGCTGGATAGTATATGTGTTGTAAGACCAAACTGAATAGTACATGCACTGTACGACCAAGCTGGATACTATATGTATGTACAGTAATATGCCCAACTCTCGCTATTATCGTAGTCGCATTATCTATATCCTTAAATATTCCCCGCGCGAAATCGCCTTAGTCATAATGCTAATGTGTGATATACCAACCACGATAAAGACCACTATACTTTTCCGTGCTGCTTGATTTCGACAATTTCTTAACATATATGTGTAATATGAGTATAGGGTTCGGTGAAACTAGCGTCTCGATTTCTTAATAAGGGGGGTTTTCACATCTCTGGTTTAAAATTGCTTGCGGGTGGTTTCTTATGGGTTTCTTAGTTTTTGGCGAGAAATCTAGCGGGTGGTTTCTTGTAGGTACCGTTTCTTATAGACCGCGACTTACTGTATGTGTCATATGTGTCATGCAAGCTGGGCTATGTAGCCGCACCTGATTAGAAAACTGATGGTTTTCTGATCAGTGTAGGATGACAGGCAGTATGACTGTCATCCGGAGCAGATCTAAAAACTGAGGTTTTCTGATCAGTCGGAGGCCTAAGAGGCCAGCAACGGACTGAGAGGGCCTCTTGCCGTGTTACTGTGATTGTGTGGACTTTCCCACCCGCCCTCCCTTGTGATTCAGGTACGGATGAGGAGAGGCCGCTATCAGTGCAGGAGCTGCAGGACTTGGAGGACCTGGAGCAGCTGGGCTCTGAGCTGGAGGCCGTGCAGATCCGGCCCGCAGAGGGGCAGTCGGCTCATTAGAGTGTAGGTAGAGGAGACTAGGACCTGTGCCTGTTCAGTGCCGACCGCTGTGATGAGAGGTAGCTATAGTGATCCTTCGGTGGGGGGCTGCGAAGCTGCCTCATGCTACTTCTCATCTAGGCACTGTTCAGTAGGCTTTGCTAGGTGATGGCTTTGCTATTGCTGTCATGCCTGACTCTGAGCTGGAGCGGGTAATTATGCTTTTTGAGGGTTTCGGCCCTAGCATAGCATTTTAGGTCCATAGTCTGTACTCTTTAGGGTAATGATAGTATTTGCAGGCCTCAGTCCTTTGGCACGAGGGGCGTGTGCCCGCATGCAGAAGGCTGGGGTCGGCAGTCGGGTCGCGGGACCCTGATTCCTGTCTGACGGGAGTCCTTGGTTTGTGGCACTTCTGGATATGTCGTATTATACCTCTGCTCCTTATGATTTGGAACCTGGCCAAATTACCTTACTTACTTACTTACCTTACCTTACTTAATCAGCAGCAGCAAAGCGCGAATCCCAACGGGCGACACAGACGAACCTCCGATCTCACGATCGCCAGACGCTAACGATGACAGTGCCACTGCAGTCGCGTACATTCACCGCGACGCCACCCACGCGTTATGGCATGGCATGTTGGGACGCAAAAAGCGAAGCACTGTCACGCACATGATCCTACGGTCAGATGGCCTAGTGGAGATCTCTTTTTGAGATCGATCCGCCTAGTATTTTTTGTAATTCCACACGCAGTGCACCGGCCGGGTTCCATTCACATATGTGTCATATGTGTCATGCAAGCTGGGCTATGTAGCCGCAGCTGATTAGAAAACTCTCAGTTTTGGAACCACCGCACGCGACGCCCGACGGGGCGAGTGGCTTGACAGACGAGAGACGTCGAGAGTCGAGTGCAGAAATCCGGGAAACAAGCAAACCTATTTGGTGCGATTCAAAAAATCATACGGAGTTCAAGGAATTTTATAGGTTTATAATATACTAATATTCGCAGTAAGTAACTTAAGCGATTTCAACTGAAATATCTTACGAATATAATCCCCATAGCTCTAAGAGATAGATAGGAACAATATACCGCGTGTCCTCGTTTCGACTATCTGGAGATGCTTGGAGATTTTCGAAGGGCGGTAAAATCACCAACTTCTGGAAGCAGAGATGCATAAACCTCTTGCTTCTCGTATGATACTCGGAAGTTTGGAAAGATAGCTATCTGCGATCTGACATCGACGCTGTGATATCACGTCATTCACCAGAGATTCATTCCGATGTGTCGGCAGCTTCTTATTTTCCTTGCCATAACATTAGTCACGTTTCCTTATTTAGCCCTTACTGAAGATGATGGCAGTGAGGGTCGCAAGGAGGGTCTCCTGGATACTGGTGAGAGACTAATCTATCAGAGTTTCCATCCAACTGCCTGGGGTGTAGCTCTCGCTCACAACACTCTGTGGGCAAAGCGTTGCTACATTTCAAACGCGCGCTCACCCTGCTCATGGCTCGGCACTTGATATATATAGAGCTTCACACCGCTTTCTCCGTAAAAGCCTGCACAACTCAAAAGCATAACCGGATCAAAGCAAAGACATGTGGACTCTTTCGTGCACTTTTGTAACGATCAGACTGCTTGACCATGGTCAGCCGTGACTCTCTCAACGTGGATGGTGCTTCTCACTTGGCGCTGAAAAGTGGTCAAAGACACCGCATGAGGGCGAATATCCACTGACCGCTTCAGAACTTCTGACTGGGTAGGGTTCCTTGCAGTGGAGCCACCTACACTACTGACCGGTTAGGAGTTTTTCGCAGTCGAAGCTGTTGGCGACATTATTAGCCTCACCGCTGAGCTGAAACGGGAGGAAAGTAAAGTCAAGGAGATAAAGGCCAAGATAAAGGAGTTACGAGCTGGACGAGCGCATCTCGGTATGAGCAGTAGCTCTCTTGTACATATGATAGTCCACGATGACAAGCAGTCCTCGGGCGCCGAGCCTTCCGCGGGCGAAGCCTGCGCCCCCCAGCACAGCGCGGAGCCTTGCCATCACATCCGAACAAATCCCGCGTGTGAATTCGAGCGCGTTGACTATCTCGGCTTCCACTACTGCACGATCAAGACCGACCTTGGGCTGCCGGGCGTCTTCACCCTGATCGCACTGGTGCCGTGGATAATTTTGCTCTTCGTATTTATTTGCCTCGCCGCCGACGGCTTTTTCGCGCCAGCGGTTGCGATGCTCGCCGACTATCTCGGACTGCGCGCGGACGTCGCGGGGGCCACGCTCCTTGCTTTTGGGAACGGCGCGCCAGACTTTTTTACGCAGGTGAGCACAACCCAAACTCAAACCTTAGACAACGCCGCTCCGTTCCTTCCAAACGTTCAAAGCTGCATTGCCCGTGACGATTGTCGCAGGCATACCGTTCATTGTGTGGGGCTGCCCTCCTCCATGCAGGTTGCGGCCATTACGGCGAGCGATCGCGTCGATATCCCTCTCGCACTTGGCGAAAGTGTCGGTTCCGGCTTCTGCACCTGTTCCCTCGGTCTTGCGCTCATGGTGCTCCAGGCTCCCTATGGTGCGAGCCTCCCTCCCGCTTTGAGCCGCGCTCTGATACCCCTGCTGCGTACGGCCCCGGGACGCAGCGAGTACTTCCATCGTTGTTGGGAAGCGACTTCGCAACTCTCGCGCGCTCATGAGGCCCATTCCCAAGTCAAAGGGGCACTCGCCCAAGGAAGTATAGCTGCGTATTTTCGCCAACTGTTGCACTT
This sequence comes from Cymbomonas tetramitiformis, assembly GCA_001247695.2. Lineage (NCBI taxonomy): Eukaryota > Viridiplantae > Chlorophyta > Pyramimonadophyceae > Pyramimonadales > Pyramimonadaceae > Cymbomonas > Cymbomonas tetramitiformis. Next base: position 882 of record LGRX02002966.1, on the reverse strand, counting down.
CGGATTGGGCGGCCGGTCGGTCGCTCTTCGCCATTACCTGTTAATTGCGTATACCGCGCGCCTCATCCCACCCGGTCAGCGAAGAGGGAGCTTGTGATATGGCGAACCTGGGACTTGTTTCTCGCTCTGCAGCCACTTGGCGAGTTGCTTGTTCCTCTTGCCTGGCGCCGAGCCCTTCCTCCAAAGTGCAGGGTGCACAGAGTGCTTGCCCCCCCTGTTAACGGAGCGCTTGTGCCTTCGTGTCAAAACGGAGAAGGGTCGCGGCGATGCCTCAGGTTCCTTCGCCGTTGATCCCCTGCCATTCCCCCCCAACGAGTTGCGCTCATACCTGCCCTCCCTGGCCCCTGAGGCCGTTGCTGCGGAAGCTGAGGCCGCAGCCTCCCACCCGCTTAACATTAAGCTTGCCAACACCGACGAGAGCTCGAGTCAAACTAAAGACCATGAAGATCCTATAGACTCTTATGAATGGCTGCAGGTGTGGAGCAAACCTACTCTGCCACATCACGGAAGATACCCGTGCCTGGATCTGCCTTATTTGGGCTAGTTTTCAGAGCAGCGCCTTGCTGGACTATCCCAGCTGTACCGGCTGCGAGGCTAGGATCTCATACCTTGAAAGGCGCCGAGCATGTCTGAAAGCCAACCAGGTGGCTCCAGCAGAGCACGCCCTAAACCCCCTTCGCGTGGCTCTAGCTGAGCATGCCCCAAACCCCCCTCGGGCGGCTCCAGCGGAGCATGTCCTAACCCACACATATGGCCATCGTTGAGCACGTTCTAAAGATGTACAGGCGGCTCCAGCTGAGCACAACCACCGATATAAGTCATGCAATGAGGGGTGATGTAAGTCATGCAAAGAGGGGTGATGCAAGTGATGCAATGAGGGGT
>LGRX02002965.1:0-48607 GCA_001247695.2 Cymbomonas tetramitiformis | reverse complement strand
GTTACCCAGAGACCAACAATTGTTGGGCAATGATCGGTCACGTCGTATCATCCTTCCATGCTGCCTTGCATCTGGGTTGGGAATATGTATGAGTTTGTAGTATCTTGTCACGGCCCCGCCCTGCTCTTGATTTGCTTTTCACATCCACTGGGATGATGATGGGCTGGCTTTTGTTGGCCGATCTCATGCCGTTCAATGTGTGTGTGTGTGTGTGTGTGTGTGTGATTTATGCTACTACACACACTTGTATATAGGTAATTGCTGATTTATTGCACTATACCAAGTTGATTATTCACATTGGATGATCTGCATACCACTCACAGAGTATATCTAACATGATGTATATCAGCTCGGTTAGTAATTGTAATCTTGCATATCTCATCTGCAGTGATGAGTTGCTTGGGTATATTTTACACATGGTTCCGGTGAGCATTCCTTTCAGTGATCCACAATAGAACAGTATATCCATCCCAAATCCTGCGTCAGGATATACTGAGCTAATTATTGTGTTGAGACCACTGAAGAGGCACCTTACACCATATGGGTTCAAATATAGTTTACATGCACAGCAGGTATGCTTATGTGCAATGTCTGATGCATTGTTATATGAGAACATATATACCAGCTGCTATCGTGGTCAAGCTGGTTTATGCATGACAGCTGCTATCGCGATCAAGCTGAATGCATAAATGTATGAACATGTCAATGTATACAAAGTGAAGTCAAACTGCATGATATCACTGCACAGTATAGTAATGAATGGTGCATGCACTTGGTATATACTGAATAATTAGTATATACTGCAAGTGTGTGTGTGTGTGTGTATATAGCTACTCACACAGCATATAGTATACACTCACGATTGCAAGCTTGTATGTGAATTTGATAGTGAATGAGCATCATCGTTTATGTGCGATAATCACAGATATTGTAACATGCTGCATTTATGTATACCATCATCGCGCGTCATCTGTTATGATGCGTCTAGCAGGTGTATACATATACTGTCAAGCAAAATAATCATGCGCACGTCAACAAGTGATTTTTGCGACCATTTGAAATAATGATTTTTCGATGACGAGATCAGTATGCGCATCAAAAACTGCAAACTGCGATTTATTGCGACTTTGATGAATCGCTGATGTGCGCGCTGTGAATAGTGATGATATCTCGTCGCAGAGATGTACGGCATGTGATACGAATGCCATTTTGTATACGAAGCATACACTGATGACGAATTGTGCATCTGCGCGTCAGTTTGTCAAATCTCGAACAATTTTGCGAATGATGTCAGCGCATATGTGCGATCGGCATGCTGTATGCACACCTTCTCGCGCTGTTATCTTTGACGGCGTGTATGTGAACAAATGCGATTGCGACGATGTCTCCTCGCGCACTGATTTCGCTGTTTATTCCGCAGCGGTTGATATTATGCAAAATGTGTTGATATATGTGCGACTGCGACGCCTGTTTGAAATATGCGATCCGCAACCTGCGCACACAAAATTCGATATCTCTACTCACTGCACTCACACTTTATGCGTCCTCAGTTCGTCGCCTTGACGAGTCGGAGAATACCACTCTTAAGGGTTCGCTTGGAAGCGATATGATATATGATATATAGCGAGGCTATTATGGAACGTTAATAGCTCACGCAGAGTCTGTGTGGATATGAGTGCAGTGCTTCTTCAGAAGTGACTGCTGTAGCTCAACGCTACCTCATTTACGCAATGCCCCGCATCTCATAGATGCCACCACAATTGGGTTGTGAACCCAAGGCATTGGTTGAACAATCAGTATCGGCTGAACGAATAAGCCATATGATACTCGCATGCTTGTTCAGAACATGCTAGAAGCGAAGATGAGTTTTCTCCGAACACTTTCGGTTCTTCAAGACTTCATCTTGCTTTGTCATCTCGATGCCACAACCTGGCCTCTCGATGACAGGTGTCACTCAAGGTGAGTGAATGACAAATGGTATGACTGTACATGTCATAGTCGACCGTACTGACGACTGTCATAAATGTATGACGCGACTCGACCTGTACAGTCATGATCGACCATACTGTCGACTGTCATAATAATATATGACACGACCGACTGTCATATTAATATATGACATGACATGACATGACATGGTATGACATGTATGACAGGTATGACACGTATGACATGTATGACACATATGTCATCGGTCATAACCCTGACATTCAAGCAGCTGTGACGATCGCTGACTTTTGATTGTGTCGCAGGCATCGTTATGTATAATCAGAAATTAAATACGCATATGTTGACCTTATGAAATATCACGAGTAATGCACATGCATTATGCTGCCATCATGTTCCATCATCGATAGTGCCATTCGTGCATCAGCTTGCATGTTGTTTGCACGATGTATGCATGTTGGCCGTGCATCCACAGGCCTGCAATGTAATCGCAGGAGTCGAGCATTCGCGAAGAATGAAATTTTTCATGCGTACATACATCGATAATCTACCATGCCGTGCATGCATGATGTATAATGGATATCGAACATGTGCATATATGCATACTCGATTACATAAAGTATCGATATATTGGATATCGATTATATATCATGTGCCGCATCCAAAGATATTGCATGAGCATTACAATATTGATCATCTTCTACCATGCGGGTATATATATACGAAGTTTATTAAACTTCGTATAGATATATCCGTTATCCAACGGTGTCGCAGCAGCGCTCCATCTGATACTGCATCCGCTGCGCATGGCCTGCTGAATATATCAGCTTGACTGTATATTCGGAGTGTGGTAATCAGAATAGATAAAACGGATAGAGAGAATACCGAGTCTTCCCGTTATATGTTCGGGGTCTAGGGTTCCGGGACCGGTGACAGTCATACACCCTAACTATAGGAATGACAGTCGGGGCGTCACTTCCAGCACACCACCTAGGGTGGTGACTGGTAAACCAGGTGGTCACGGAACTGAAACAAACACCTACTCAGCTTCGGCGGAAATAAGCATCCTACAGGAGAACCTGTCCCTTCTGGCAGGGTAACTCCCGAAACTAGCAGTCAGTTGGCATACTGCAGAATATAGATACAGTTAAAACCCTAAACTAAGCCCATCTTGGGGCAACCTGAACCAACAGCACAACCGTCTGGAGGCAGGCTAATCCCAACTGCAACTCTAGCCACGTCGAAAGTGCCCGGGAGAGCCGGTGCCACTGTTACAGCGCCCAGGAGAGCTGGTACCACTGTCTGACAAATCATGCGTAGAGCAAATTGAGAGAATTGAAGATGTCCCGATGTCGGTGCGGGTAGCCGCACCCGTTGCAGCCAGTTCGGTTCGGCTCTGAATTGAAGAATGAAGTTCATCGTCGGCTCCATTGCCCCAGGCGGGCGGCACGTCGTCCGGTGACGGCGGAGCACCACCCGGTGAGGGCGGCTCGGCAACAATCGGAGCCGCCTCAGGTGGCTGCGGAGGGCCCGGGAGCCACGTCCATCCGGACCATTGACCAGTCCGGTACCAGCTCGGGTACCAACCCTCCGACCGCCAGTAGAGATCCGGCGGGATGGCTGTGGGCGTCAGCACACCAGCACCACCGACCCCGTCGCCGGCGCGCTCCGCCGCTGAAGATGCCGGCGCGGAGTGATCACGTGAGGGCAGGGCAGAAGTCCTCTCCGGAGGCCTTTCGGCCAGTTTTCGATAAAACATTTGTTTTTTTTCTTGTTTTGACATCTTTTTGCATACTTGCATACATCAAAATTCTTTCGACCAATCTTCGGCCAAACCCTCTTTTTTGGCTACTGCCCCGTGGTACTTGAGATAGTACCGAAACGCGTTTCGGTACTATCTCAAGTACCGAAACGCCGGATTTTTTTTCGATGCCCTCCTTTGATATGGAGATGCTACCCTTCATATATTTTCGTCCCAGGCACCCAAACTGAGTTGCCTTATGCGCCATTGGTCAATATATCACGTGCAGCGTTCCCAATGGATGCAGATTGCCACATGGGTAGCATTTTTTGTTACATGGTGGTTCTCACTTGGCGTTCAAAAAGATGGCCCTCCTTTCGAATTTTTTTGAAGCGGATTTGGGAACCAAACCAGCTCGGCAATGATTCAGATTGAAGATATATGTCATAGCCAATGGTATATGCGGCCATGGGCCGGTTGGCATAATGCCATTCGTTGTATATACGTGCAAACAGATCCACCCTACATGTGTGTAAAACCTAAATAATCGCAGGGTTATTTAGGGTTTGGCATGTTGTGGCTTCCCGCTCAATAGGCCATACTTACCGAAACAAAATGGTGTGGTCTCTTACGCACACATCAAAGCAAAACAGTGGTTTTGGTCAAAATATGCACTCTTTACCCTCAACCATTATTTCTGCTATGCGATTTTAGATCAGATAACCTGGGCGTTACACACCCCCCCCCCTTCAGCACTCGCTCACTTCCCCAAACTGATAACTATTGCAGATATGACGACTCAGGTTTGCGCCCGAATGTTCTATGCCTCCGCGCTGCTTGACCAAGCCGTGCGTGTGCCTGCTGGAAGCTTCAACTCGGAGTGGAACAAGGTCTCAGTGCGTCGGGAGCAGAGTATTCCAGAGTATTTTCCCGGCAAGGTGACAGAGTATATTAAAGGACTTGGCGCAGCTAGTTCAGATCGTTGGAAAATAGTTTACGCAGATGGCGATGAAACGCTCAGTGAGGAGGAGCTCAGGACTTCAGACAACCCAATAAAGCTCCCGCACGTCAGTATACACTTTCTCAAAAGTTATTTGGTAGATCCCTTTCCTCAAGTTCCTCAGAATACTGCCCCACAACGAACCGCTCGTACCGCATCCGCAGTTCTTCCTACACCTGCCGAGGACTCTCTCGATGGAGATATCGATAGCTCAGACGAAGAGGTGGAAGAAGATGACTACGACGAGGGTGAAGAGCCTGAAACTGCGACTGAGCTGGGTAGCGAGTCTGAGGAGGAGCACGAGCTTGAGGGATTTGACTCGCGCTACAAGTTCACTTGGGCCAAGGAGGCAGATGAGGTAGTGGAGGATCAGCGCGCCAAAGACGGCATGCCTACTGACACCTGGTCTGCTAGAGTGCGCTGGGACCACAGCGATCTCGACGAGCCGGTCATGCGAACTGGGTACCTAAAATACTTCTTGGTTTTCTTTCCGATTTTGCTGTTGCCAGCGTGGGTTGCGATGTTGCAGTCCAAGGGCAACGCTCGCTATGGTGAACTCTTCTTGACCGGCAAGCGCAAGCTCAGCACTGGGCTTTTCTTGGCGTGGCTTGGTATTTGGGTCTATATGCTTTTGAACCCAGGTAGACAACGTTACGAGTATTGGAGCTCGAAGATCGACCCTAAGAAGATCCTACCGTCGCACAATCTGAAGGACCTCTCTTACTTATCCCGTCATGACTTCGACAGAGTCTTATCCGTGTTCAGCCTTCCTCAATACACAGTCGACGGTGACTTTGTTGGGGCTCACTCATCTGATGCAAGTGGTCCACCTAACAACATGCCCAGTCCGGATCCTTTATGTGCTGTTCGACGTTTTTTTGACGCGTGCAATGAGCGCTGGGCGAAGGTGTTCAAGCCGGGCACGTTTTTGTGCCTTGATGAAAGTATGTTTAAGTGGTTAGGGCGGTTCAGAATGCCTGGATGGATGAAAGTAGGGCGCAAGCCTGACTCAATTGGACATGAGTTGAAAACTTTAGCTTGCGCTGCAAGCAAGATTCTGTTTCGTTTCGAGTTGCAGGAAGGCAAAGTGCCGGATAACCGTAAGAAGTTTGTCGTGCAGTTTGGGGCCACCACAGCGTTAACCCTGCGTATGCTTGAGGAGTTTAAGTCAGAGGGACATATTCTTATCGCCGATTCTTGGTTCGGATCAGTTAAAGCGTGTTTATTACTTCTATCCTGGGGTATATACAGTATCCTAAACGTAAAAACTGCGCACAAACTTTTTCCGAAAAAGCGGTTGCTCCAGGAATTGCAGCACAAAGACAAGGGCACCCATGTTTGTTTTCCAACATCTGTCAAGATCTTCACTAGTAGACCTGCTAAAACCGTTTTTGCTGTCGCCCATAAAGGCCCAGGCAATATGAATGCGAAACACAAGAGGTCAACAGGATGGGGTAGCGACGCCTGTGGGGTACCTTTACTGTTGGTCTCATCTGTGGGCACTACATTGGCAGGGGTGGACCGGCAGTACAGGTCACATGTTCCTGATCCGAATGCTCCAGGCATGCTCAGTATCACAAAGAAAACAGTGACTCAACCAGTTGTTGTGGCTTATTGGCGTCTTATGTTCCACATAATCGACGGGTTAAACAGGCAGAGGACCGGCACTGTCGCGATGCATGATGTTTGGAGAACTCAGAGTTGGGAGCATCGCGACTTTGGGGAGATGTTCATGTGTATTTTAATCAATGCTTTAAATTGGTGGAAGTTCGCAGACACCGTAGGCAAAGCCTTGCAGGCTTCGTTTATCGCTGGGAAGAAAGTCAACCCGCAGGAGCACTTTTTTGCACACTTATACCACGAGCTGTTTAACAATCCTTTCTTGACGCCACAGGACAAAATACTTCAGGCGGATGCTGAGGAGGAAGAGGATTTTGTCGAAGCCACCCCAGGTTCTTTTTCAAAATCTGTTTCTGCGGAAGGGAGGTCCAGCCATGGGAGTGTTCCTACGCCTGGTTCGCAGGGTCCAAGACCAAAAGCGCACACTCCAGTTTCGACCGCAGGGCAAAGTTCAATCACAGGCGCGAGTGTGGCAGAAGTCATGCAACATATTTGTGTTCCCCAGCCTCTTCCAAAGGGTGTGCAGGCCAAATGCGGGGTACCTGGTTGCCTCGCAGTGACGCAGTGCAAAGGGCAAGAAATACGAGGACCTTTCAAGACGAGTGTGAAGTGTGGTAGGTGCCACCTCAAGCTCGTGGAGAAAGAACATATGCCGGCGTTCGTATGCAGTCCTCTGTCAGGGCGGACCTGCTGGTTCCAGCATGTGCAATATGCAGCGACGCAGGGGCACGCACACCCGCAGAGGCCCAACAGTAAGCAAGGGCTCCGCAAGACTGAGAAATACACGGGACTTTCTGCCGAGCAAACAGAAATAATGCAACAGCAGCTTCCTGAAAAGCGCAAGCGTGGCCGCCCATCTGGACCTGCCAAAAAGCGACGTGCAGCTCAATCCGATTCGTAAGTTTCTTTACTAACACAAGTTGTCTCACTCTTTGGACGTTTTATTTCTGATAGATCACTTATCGTGCGCATGGACGGTTTATTTATGATGCAGTAACTTACTGTTGGATATCTTCTTATTATATTAACTATTCTCAGGGCTATTTTTCACTGTAGGGGTACTTATTGTTGTGAGCACGGTGCATGCTAGGTATGGTCTTCTGAGAGGTGACGTGTGTTGACTATTATCCTATGTAGGCTCAGGGATGGTTTGGGCCATAATATATGATGTCTGCACCGAAATTCGATTTTTGGGGGATTTATTTATCATGAGGAACCCTGTAATTAGGGTTTTATAGGCAAATTGTGCCTAGAATGAGGTGACAGTGAGAAATACAAATGAAGTAAACAGTGTTTTAGGTCAAGTACATCATATATTCACCATATATCATGTTACAGCTCACACAACTCTCAAAATCGAGGGAGATATGGCGGTTTGGGTTTGGGTTTATACTTGCGCGAAATGCGTGCAATTTCGGTCCCAATGGCTGCGGTGGGAGTGATATGAAAATCAAGCGGAAATGTTGGAATAACGTAGATATACTCGGCTAGAGCGTTCGAGAGTAAAGTACACACATATATTGATTTTTGGAGACCTTGACATGCATGGAATGTTGAGACACATGATCACTACGCATGCTACCGTGCGATGGATCTTAAAATAATTGTGCGTCAAAATCGTCGAAATCCGATTTTCCCCTATGTGTGCATCATGGTGGCGTGGGTGTGGGGCGTTACCTACATTCTAATGACACAACGCGTAACAAACACTTGCAATACATCCCAATGAAGAATCCTAGCGGCATATAGGCCCTGGAATGGCCATCTACTAGGCCTACCAAGCCTCCCCGCGTTCGGTACTTGAGATAGTACCGAGCGAATTAATTAATTTTCAGGCATAACACCCCCCAAAAGTACACCACGTGCACATGTCCCAAAAGTCGCTTGCGGTCGAAACCGCCATCTAAAATAAATCAATTGGGTCCTAAATGATTTTTCAAAGTTGTCATATGCGACATATAGCCTAATATAATGGTCAATATAATGGGTATGCTTCGGTACTCGAGATAGTACCGAACCGCGGGGCAGTAGCCATTTTGGGAGACTCTTTCGGCCAGGGGCCGGTCAATCGCGACAGGACTTCTCCCCTGCGTGAGGGTGTGGCAGTCGCACAAACAACAAATAGGAAACAGATCGCGAGAGACGTTAGGGCGGAGAGTCCAAAACCCATCGGCGGCCTGCCGCATCCCAGAGCCCGCCGCGGAGGCGGAAGACACTTGTCGCCACCCACGGAGTCGCCTGCCGCTACGGAGACGGAGTTCACGGGCGCGACGAGGCCCATGTGGTGCATGGCGAGGGTTGGCTCCGGCCCCGCGATGTCCAAGTTGTACGCGAACTTGTCCATGAAGGCCGCGTGTGGTTCGTGCGCGTGCAGCGCGCTGACGGGGTACATGTCCTCGTCGGACACCACCGACTGCGGAGCGGAGGGCGGTGCCGGCGGTGGTGGCGCGTCCAGAGCGTCGGCACGGACTTCGCCATGAATCTTGAAGTTGTGGATGTTCGTAGCACCACCAACCGCGAAAACCCCGGAGCGGGTGTCAGCGGGTTGGCGGCACCTCAGATACTCGTCGATGGTGTCGGGCACCTGCTCCTCGGCGACGGCGAAGGAGAAGACGGAAGCGGTGTCGTAGAGCCCCGGCTTGCCGTCCGCAATGTAGCAAACGGCGTCGAATCGGGTGGCGTCGTTGTCGTCCATGGCGTGCTGGAACAGCGTGGCGAGCACGTCGTTCTCGCCGTCCGCAATGCTGAAACCATGCGCTCCAACATGTCCGCGTGGCCCGCCGTTCGGGCAGTCTCGATGCCAATGCTTTTCCGCCGTAGCGGAACATGCCGGGTGCCGGCACAACGGAACGAACGTACCGGTGGGCTTGTGGAAAGCCACTTTACCCGAAGACTTCCCACGGAAGGCCTGCGGGAAGTTGCCGTGCTCGGCGAGGGGCTTCGCCCCGAAGCGGTAGCCGTCACCATGTCCACCGCGCCCGATGGCGTTCTTCTTGTCGCTGCGGGGCGTGTAGCCCTTCGTGTCGTCGAGACGGTTGTGGAGGGCTTTCAGCTCCTTTTTCATGTCGTAGATTTGATCGCGGAGCTCGCCGAAGACGGTCTTGTAGTCCTCGTCGCCGTTCTGCCTGGCCATGGTGAGGGCGGAGACTGTGCGCGTAGCTGGCGAAACGTGCGAGTCCGTGCCGTTTTGTGCGTAGCACTCACGGGTCCATTGCTGGATGGTGGCAAGGGACTCCGCCGCACGTTGGTCGTGCAACAGGAGCCGGTTGACGACCGGGGCGTAGAAAACCGGGTCGAGCGACTTGATGAAGAGGGACTTGACCTCCATGTCGTCGAGTGTGCTCTTCCGCCGAGCGGACCGGAGAGCGGCGTTGAAGGCGGCGATAGCCCGCGACGGGTCGAACTGGTTGATCTTGATGGCCAGAAGGTCCGCGGTACCCTGGAAGGGCCCGCCAGAATCCAGAAGCATCCTGGCGATCTCCAGCAACACCCGTTTCCCATCGAACGGGTGTGCCTCCGCCGAAGACTCCATCCAGTCCGCTGCGGGTGACACCGGAGCAACGATGAATTCCAGTGTTGAAAATAAGAGCTTGTTCGCCTCAGCGCGTACGGGCAGGGCGGCATCCTCCAGGTCGAACAAGGAGGCAAACGCGGACTCCTCAGTGACGAAAATGTCCCGTAATGCCAGCACCAGACGGGCGAAGACGGAGCTGACGTTCACCTCCGCACCATCAAAACGCCCATGTTTGTCGTCGTACACCTTCTTGATGACGAGCTTGGCGGCGCGCTCGTCGAAGGATTCCTTCGCCAGACGTTTGACCGCGTCGAGGAACAGAGCCCCTGCCGACTGGGCAGTCGGGGTAGCCGTAACCGTAGTAGGGGTGGCTGGAGTGGTTGCATGTCGAGCTGCGGCATCGTCGAAAATCGTAACTAGTGAGCGGCGTGCGGCCGCGGTGTGTGATCTCGTAGATGTACCCATAATGAAATGACTGCAGAGACAGGGGAAGGAGGAAAACGCGAGGTGAGGCTAACGGTGTGGGCGACGGCTAGCGAGCTGCTGCGGGTCGTCGAGGATAATCAGGGAAACGGCAAATTCCACGCGGTCGTGTGGGACGAAAGAACTCGATCAATGTCGGACGGTGTACTCGAGACCAGTAACAACACGGTACAGCCCAACGATACTGCACGAAAAAAATAAGCCGCTGTCAGCGCTGCCCAATCATGTCCAATCAACCGCGCGTCCGTAACCGAGCCATACCGCCCGTACCGAAAACCTCTTTAACGCGGGTTCCTCACCCCATCTCAAGCGTCGGTGTTTAGCCAATCATGGCCAAAGTCGCAGTGTAAAATTAAACGTGCGTGGTACCAAACCTGCTGAATATATCAGCTTGACTGTATATTCGGAGTGTGGTAATCAGAATAGATAAAACGGATAGAGAGAATACCGAGTCTTCCCGTTATATGTTCGGGGTCTAGTAGGGTTCCGGGACCGGTGACAGTCATACACCCTAACTATAGGAATGACAGTCGGGGCGTCACTTCCAGCATGGCCGTCGTCGCTAAACGGCATAAACGCAATGGCAATTCGTGCAGACATTTCTGAGTTTATATGCATTGTGTGGACGCGCATACATGCTACAATTATAAAGATACGCAAGTGGCACAGTGTTCTTCCTTTTAATACATTTACATTTGCAGACGTCGTGCTCGCATGTCGCGATGCGATCTAGTAGTGGTCTCCCTTCTACATCGTCTGCATGTCAAACACGCATGGTGCAATTATGAAATATATCTGCCTACAACTCGCTTCCTGTATCGCAACTGTCGAGCCTGCGTGTCGGTTGGGATGCATCCAACGGGATATCTGCCAAGACGCCATGCGAGTGGAGACGATACACATTTGAATTCAGCCATTGGCACTACCATGCGAGTATAAAATGTCAATCATGACAATCAAGCACATATATTCAAGCAAATGCGCAGATGGCATCACGATATGCAAGTGTGGCATTTGTGATACAGGAAGCGAGTTGTGAGCGTGTGCTTGTGCGAATGGGGTATATGAAAACGTCTCAGCGTCTGAAGGGCGCGAGCACTGGAAAAAATGTTTTTTCGCGCATATTATTTATGATAATATTTTAGGTTTGAGTAGACGTTTTTCCTAGAATTTTGTCGACCAGAAGGTATTTTCCGACCCCTGTTTTGCTTCTTATAGTGAAATATGGTGTCTTTAGCATCAAACCCTAAACCCTGCGGTATGATCTCGCTTTAGCTTGTATGATTTCTTGATATGTGATATGAATTTTGAGTACCCAGCGACCTGAGTTTTTTACGAAGGTCCTGGGGAAAGAGTAACAAAACGCCTGGAGAAGCTGGAGAGCCTTGAGCTCTCCAGTGAGGAACCAAAACCGTAAAGTACAACATTCCGCACAACTGAAGGAAAAGAAAAACAACATCAGAACTCTAACGCGCTTGGTTGTCGCGTTCCTGATAATCTCACACAGGAGAATTATGAGCGAAGAAGGAGCCACAGATATGGACGCGCACACCTCACCAGAAACCATCCAGCAGAAATATGACTTTATGCGGAATATGAACTCAGACGTGATTCGTGACAGTGATAAGTGGAGCGCAGAATTGGACCAGGACACAGTCTCGTCTCTCATTTATGCCACTTTCCTTGCGAAAGCAGACGCAGTCTTTGAAATCCGAAACATCCCAATAAACCATAAGCAGTTTTTCGGAAACATTCAAAGGCCATCCACTATGTGCACCTTCTTGTGGAACATTTTCAGACACGCGATAAATATGTGTCCAGTGAAAGGAAACGAAGTAGTCATTAAGTCAGCAGCAGCAATCGCAAACGTTGAAAAGTTAATAAAGTACACCAGGAATACAGTTCAGAGGGAGAACATCAGAAACATTGTCGAAGCACTCCTGGAATTTGACATGTATTTTCCCACACTGGCGTCAGTTCAGACACAAGTTGAGGAACGCATTGCGAAGCAGGCATCGGAGTTGACTCAGCAGTCCCCCTCAGCCTCTGGATTAGCAGACATCGACCTGGGTGCACACGAGGGAGCACTGCCAGAAGCCGAAGGTGCTCAAAACGAGGCGGAGAAAGAGGAAGAGGACACTTGGGAAGAACGAGAAGAAGCAGGTATAAAATTAAACAGCCTCCCATTCCTAACCTGTTTAATCACAACTGCCGCATCGCAAAACGCAGTAACGAAAGCTCACGCACAACATTTAAAGATAGCAAGCATTTCTTTTTCCATTCTTGCACCTCTAACAGCTGCGAACACAGGCGAGTACGACGGAATCGACGTGCTAACTGGACAACGAGAAGTGTCACTTGTCAACCACGAAGAGGAAGCCGAGTTCGACCTGGCATCTCTACAAACGGCAGTGGACTACTCTGAGACGGTGAAGAACGCCGAAACCGAAATCGAAGGCCACGAAGGTGACTTGGAGAACGAGGATTTTCTCCAGACACTGAAGATCACGAGGCACAACGTCCAGAACATCGCGCACTTCACCGGACGCGAGCTGAGTGAAGTCAGAAGGCAGTGCGAGGAGACCCTGACCAGGAAGCATCTCGACGTTGGCTCACTGGCAGTTGACGGTTTGTCGCGTAAGGTGGACGCATCGGGTGTCGCTAAGGTAAAAACCGCCCTCTCACTTCACGTAAAAAAGCATTCTCATAACTACTGCTCTTGCATTAAGCGCCATTGGCCTTTCAAAGCTTCCATTCCTATAAACATTGCGACAACGTGCATTCTAACTAGTGTAAAAACGCAGACTCCCTTCATCAAAGTTCAGCTAAAGAGCGAGGACGAAGCTGCCGCAATTCTCGAGCTGGGAATCCTTTTGGTGGACGGGCAGCTTTTCAACATCACTCCCAAATCTTCAAGACTAACTCGATTCAACCTGTTCCTGCGTGCTTCCGCTCCCAACCTCCAGGTCTCAACGGAAAACATTGTCTCATTTCTGCTCACGACTCCATTTGCAAGCTTTGTAAAGCGGGTTGTCTTTCAACAGACATTCACAGAACAGCCAGGCAAGGGCAGAGGATCACGGCTGGTCAGAAGGATTTACGCAGTACTCAGGCCCCCAGTAGCAGCAGCACCGGAACCGGCAGTACTGGACATTCAAAATCCGGAGCACGCAGTCTACTTCATTCCTCTTCAGTACATCTACAACCCCGTAGGAGTAGTCCTGATTACTCAGTGCAGTGCCCACGAGTGTTTCAAGTGTGCCCCATCTCCCAAAAGGTTCGGTCATTGTTCCAAAAATTGTATGGACAGCGGAAAAGGGAAGGGAAAGGGGAAAGGATCTGGTAAAGGAAAAGGATCAGGAGGAGGAGGCCCCCCAGGATTCCCACCAGGAGGCCCACCAGGACCGCCGAGTACCCCCACAAAAAACTCAGCCAAGTGGGAAGCAGCAAAAGCTAAAGCATTAAAGAGAAAGCTCACCCCCTCAGCTCTCAGCCCTGCTCACAAGATCCCCGCAGGGGGCAGCCAGAGACAACCCCTGACACAGGAAGGTGACGAAGGAATTAATCTTGCTGAAGGTAGATACTGAGAAATTTGTCTGCTAAATCTGTCTCTTCTCTCTGAACACTTTCTCAGACTTTGTGATCCCGTGCATCTGATATGCAAGTGACCCACACTAGCATTCCTGCAACCAGAAGAGCCAATCTCTTCCTTGCTCTGCTCATTGTAACCCATCGGCCAGCAGTAAATTTAAGTATGCACAGCAAATATTTAAACCCCTGCTCTTGCACCGCATTCTCTTTTGTAACTGTTGTGCACCCCCCACAGTTTGTCTCACCACACAATGCATATTTCTCTCAACTTCAAAAGCTCAGCCTAGAAGCAGAGCACGGACATATATATGGCCCAAAATTCACTCTCAAACTTGCATTATATAGACACCTTCATCATATGGACCCTTCTTGGCTACTATCTCATGGTCCTTATGGGAGGACCATAATCGATTATGGTCCTCCCACAAGGACCAATGTTGCAAGAATTTAATTGGGCATTGGTTCGGATCTAGAAGGCGCGCCCAATGATTTTTAGTATCAATGGGACATATATTAATTACTTCGATGCTTGGTCCGGCCTGGATCCACCCAATATATCCATGGCGTTCGCATTTGCGACAAGCACCCTCAACTTTTTCAGATTGCATTTTTTTGAAAATTCAAAAAGGCACAAAAAGATACGATATCTTCAATAATTTTTTGGGAATAGTATGTGCAGGCTACACCTGCGTCCATGCGATCATATCGATCTTATACACATGTCCCCATCATATTTGGGTCATACGTCATGTTGGAGTGCATATATTGGCCATCTCTAATGCTTATTAACAACCGTACACCTTTTTAGTCGGTTTTTTAGCCGGAATGGGATAATCGGTGCAAACATGACCCATTATCCACGATGCCCGCTAGAGTGCATTCACAGTGTGGTAGGAGCGTATGGTGCTTAAACTTTTGAAGTATATCCATAAAATGATTTTTTGAAAGCTTAACATAAGCCATATGGGCAAGTATGTGAGCGATGTGCACTCGTTAGCTTGACGCGAAGTGAAAATTAGAAGTGCAAAAATCACAAAATCCTTATTTCACTCGGGAGTGATCACCCGCCACGGTAAACGAGAGCTCAGATGGCGACTAGAGTGTGGACTATCCAACTAAGTTTTCATATTTGGTCATAAACTCAAGGTGTGCGACCATGAGCGGCCAACACCGCGCACCATGCAACCGCTAGGACGCTTAAAGACTATGGTCCTTGTGGGAGGACCATCTTTTTTTCGACGATTTCGATAAAAAACATATCAAAAGCGCACCCTTTAAGCACGCCCCTCTAGCACACGCGTGGACGATCCTGTAGGGGAAATTATTCAATTGACTCATAAATATGATGCCAAAAGCACGTATACGCCTCAAAGATCCATGTGGCACTCATAATAGTCATCGCGCGTTGGTCCTTGTGGGAGGACCATGAATTTGGATAGTAGCCATTCTGTGAACGGCACACTGTCACTAAACAAATGCAAAGCACCCAACTGGCATGATAATAACCTGCCACTTGATAAACACTTATGCAATGAATACAGTTCCTCACATAGTTCACCTCCCGGGGCACCCAAACCAACAAACTTACAAGATAACCCGCACCGGTTACTCAACACTACAATACCAATAAATAACCACACACGGTGCCTAGCTAACTTAAGAGGACGGGAAAACAAAGCAGGAAACACTACACAATATGCAGGTAACTTAACACGGCATACTGATAACTCAATGCATTATACAGAAAGTTTAATAACACTTACACGGTGCTTAGAAAACAACATGCGGTTAACAAATAACACAAATAAACCCATATACTTTTCGAAGCGGTTTGCTGCTAACCTGAAGCGGGTCACGGCAAACTTAGCTTGGTGTTTTAACAACTTAGAACTGAATGCAATACACCGTAATAGTACTGATAAAAACTTGAAGCGGTTCCTGGATAAACAGACTTGGAGCTTAATAAGCTGGAGGCGGCATACGGCCAACTCAATACTGTGGCTTGATAACTTTAATAAGCCAACAGATAGATTGATGCGGATGGTCTCACACCCAAAGCGGTTTTCAGCACACTCACCAAGTAATGCAGATAACTTGAAATGGAATGCAGTCAGCCGGATAAGGACAACCAACAAATGTAAGCGGCTAAAGGATAAACAATCACAGGACTCGGGAAACCCGAAGCAGCATGCGGCTAACTCAACACGGAGGTTAGATAACTTTAATATGCCGACAGATAACCTGAAGCGGTCCGGTTCTAACTTAAAGCGGTCTCCGAGAGCTGAAGGGCGAATAATAAGAAACCCTAAGTCTAGAGGGCCATACCTAAAGGGAAAGGGGGGAATAAAGACACATGAGGGCAAAATTACACAAAAACATTTCACACAGTGGCCAGAAAAGGTGGCACAAACAAGTATGGGGAAAATAAATAAGAACAGCCAACCTTGGAACTTTAGCGAATTGTGTTATGTGCAATTCGTAAAAAACCGAAATTTCATACAAAAGGGCATAGTACTGAAATATTTGGGGGAAATAACCCGAGGGTATGTACGAAACTGCATACAAAAGCATGAGACCCAATTAAGAGATATTACAGCCGAGAGAAGACAACACATGGATGTAACGCGTAACAAGGGAAACAATGATATGCTGAAAACAAGTATAAACTGGCGGGTCAGGATGCATACTGACCATGGAAATGACTTACGAGAGGCCCGGGGGCACGAACACATGATTTTAGGGGAAAAGGCGGCTATAAGCACCAAAATAATGGGAAACCCTAATCTCTTGAGGCGATACCTAGTGAATATGGGACGGGTAGAGGTGCGTAGGAGTAAAATTGGGCGAAAATATTTCACACAATGCTTATATATGACAATAAGGGATAGTAGGGGAAAAATAAAGGCAAACGGACAACCTTGGACCGGAAGCGAATTGCATGAGGTACAATTCGTAAAAAATCGAAATTTTGCAAAAAAAGAGCCTAGAACCAAAAAAATTTAGGGAAGGGACTCGAGGACATATACGAAGCCATGTGCGAAAGAGGAATGCCCAAATAAACGATATGGTAGCTGATGGGAGGCAACAAGTGGGTGTAACGCGTAACACGGAGAGCACAATAATGCTCAGAAGCCGCGGAAATGGGGGAAGCAAGGTGCGCACTGGTCTTGCAAAAGACACACGGGATGTAACCAAGCGGGGTACAGATAAACTAATACGGAGCTCGGAAATAATGCGGCGATATATTGCAAATCTAACGCGGTGGACGGATAACTTAAAAAAGTATACTTTCAATCTGATATGGACCGAAAATAAATCAATACTTTCTGTCGGTAAAACTACAAGTTACCTTGAGAACTTAAGACTGTACTTAGTAAACCCAGCACGGACCGAGACATATTTTAAATGGAGATAATAATTGATAAAGACATAAGCGGCAGCATAATTATGACATATTACATAATGCGACACCTCTTGAGATGTGAGGAGAATATTAAGACACGAGCAGAACTGCAAAAAATCATCTACGGGCCCGCTATCATGCTTTTTCATTTAATGGCGGGACTTAGCAAAATGAAGTTGAACTCTAAACAATATTTTCCAGGGCCTAGAGTCATAATACACTTAGCTCACAAGAGACCTAAGGCATGCAAAAGGATCAGCAAGGGCGCCTTGAAATACATGATACAAAACCCCCAAATGGCATGGCTATGGGAGAGGGCACGGACCCAAAATATAAAGAAATCTAAAATGAAATCACCCCTAAAAATAACGAAACGTAAAATCCACCGCAAGAAGGGCAATGACACCGAACAACATAATATGCCTGAACCTGATCAGATGTTAAGCGGTGGTGCAAGCACCGAAGATAATGCAATAGATGGAAATAGGATGGCCACGGAATCACTGTTCTCAGAAAAGGGGTGGTTAAATGCAACCCATGTTGGTGACGTAATGAAAATCCGGGACCCGAGTACCATTGCCCCCATGGACCTCACAGACATGATGCTAAAAATGACATTGGAGGACCAAAAATTCACACAACTCATTATCAGTAGACTCAAGAAATATGGCCACACACAAATAGGCGTGTGTGACAATATACACTGGCGCCTCATAATGATCCGCTTGTCATCACCTGGGAAAATAGAAGCTTACATATATGACCCTTTTGGAGATAAAGCCGAAAGAGAAACCATCAATACGATTGTGGTAGCACTCAGAACTTGGTTGGAAAATCTCAAAGCCACCACAGAACATAAGGTATTCACAATTACCATTAGCAAAGATACATTTCAAACAGATACATCAAGGCAAGGTTTGCGCGGAGTCCAAAAATGCAAAAACTTTTCAAAAATCGTTTATTTGATAAATAGGTTGCCCAGAGCACCCTGTACATATTGCGCACTTCAGGTATCAAATTGAGCACGTTAATGAAAAGTTATGGTCGATACCGCTCGGTCACCCCCCATACTTAACCATACTTAAGCGCAAACTTAAATCGCCCGTATCTCAAAATCTAGATTTTGAAAGGTTTTTGCATTTTTGGACTCCGCGCAAACCTTACCTTGACATACAACTGTGGCACATGGGTAGCAAAAACTGCTTTCAGATGGGCCCAATGGAACAGAGGTTCCCACCAGACCTCATTTTTCGAGTACCTACAGTATGATCTATGTAGCGGGGAATATGGCGACAAAACAATGCAAAAGGAAATACATAAATACCGATTAGAAATCAGGAACGAAATAGAGCACCTGGACAAGAATATCCGCAACACACTGGAGCTCAAAAACCTGGAGCCTAATGGAAATGACGCGGTAACCAGCGGCCCAAATATGACTTCACCTTCCCACCATATCCTCACACGGAGAGGTGCCACACCTAAAAAGCAGATAGAAACTCTGATAGAAACTTTCAGACTGGAATGGAAGACACACACCACTAATGAAACAATTGTTTCAGAAGCCATCGAATCACATAGGAAATATCATCACACCTCGAATACGAATAACACCAACATTCAAATTCATCTCCTTGTGATAAATGAAATATGGTCAACTGCGGTCCACATAATTCCAGAAAGAAAGATTATTGATTGTGATTTTGATATTTCTACCAATAATCACCAGAAAGACAGTTTCACACCTCTCCCACAAGACCTAAGTGTGCACTGCATAACCTTGAAACTGGGAGTACACCCGAACAACATGGGGGTTTTCAATTTTACACTAGCCCACAAAGCCTTCCACATCCTGCACAACACTAAATTCTTCTCGGCAGCACAACTAAACAAAGATCTACTATACGAACTTGAAAACCTAAACATTAGAATTCTTCCGCAAACGGGCAGAGAAGCTAGAATAACCAAACACGAAAACAACAAAGCCATCTCAACCATACGACAATCATTAAGATCTCACCTCCCGAAAATTGATGCACATCCTACAAAGCCAAATCCTGAAAACAAAGAGTGTAAACCTACCTACACTGCTTATAATCACCTCATCTCAGGCAAAGAAAAACTTTCTAGCGCACACCACACACATGGATACCGCAGGAAACACTCTCATAAACAAAAGAGAATAATCCAAAAGACCAAATGCACAAACAAAATCTTTGATTGTGAAAACATTTATGACGCAGATGGCAGATGCATCTTACAAAAAGCAAAACACAAAAGCGTTAGTAAACAATCTGAAGAACTAGACCGACTTACAAAACTACAACTAGCACAACACTCTGGCAGTCTGATCATAATGGGTATGAATATGAGAGGCCTCCGACACCACAAAGAAGATAAAGACAGTTTGGTTAAATTAGAAACAATCTGCAATCTTTTAATTGACAAACGGGCCGATATAATTTGTATATCAGAAACCAAAGTGAATACTGAAAACCTTGCATTAATTAAAACCCTAATGACACAAAAAGGAATCCAATTCCGCATATCTCATGTAAACGAAAGAGCTTCCATTGGTTCTATGATCTTATGGAACCCGAAAAGTTTACCACTTTCCACCTCGGTTACCACAATTGATGGTCATGCAAAAAGGGCAGTAATGACAAAATTTTCAGGAAATAACGGTCTGGAGCTCTACATAGCCAGCGGTTACATGAATGATGCCACACTAGTAGATGAACAAAAGGAATTATATAACACACTCACTGACTGGGCAGGAAAGGCAGGAAATAATCCAAAAAAGGCCTACATAGAGATAGGTGACAAAAACTATACGATTACCCCAAATCAGCGGGTGTCGGGTGGAAATTACATGTCATATCAAGAGCATGTCGAGAAGAATAAGCATCTTCTAACTTATTTCAACAATGACAAATGTTCTCTCAATGAACTGATAATGGACCGAAACCCAAACACAGAAATTTTCACACATGTTATATCCAATAACTCAAAAGCAAAGCTCACTCATATCATGGCAAACTCTACTATGGCAGAAATGACAGTTAAATCTGGATGGACGGAGGAAAACCCTTATATCATCCCCGACCACGGGATAGTATGGGCTGAATTTAAGCTCCCTCAAAACGACACTAAACCTGAGATAACTTCAGATACAACTTTGCCAACACCTAGATTTAATGGTGCCAAGGAAACCACACATGATGAGTACCCAGGTTACCCAATCAGAATGACAAACAAAAACACGGATACAAAAAGGAAAATAAACAAGAAAGATATTGTAGGTCTCCTTGAAGCAAACGGATACAGCACAAATGAACTTGTGCACGCGTGCATCAATAAAAACAAAGCAAGAGACGCTATCAGCACCATCAAGGGTGACACCACTGATCTCGATCTTAAACGGGATAATACTGATGGCAGCCCCATAACAGTGAGCAAGCTCATAGCTAAAAATAAAGAGACAGACAACATAGAACAATGTCTAAAATGGCACAACAAACCCAAGGAGTGGTGGATTCACCTTAATAGCCCATGGCATGCAGCTCATTTACTCTCTAGAGGAAAGGGGATGCCAGAAGGTGGTCTCAACTTAGGCCATAACGACAAAGATAACATCTGGCATATAGGTTCGCCACACCTACTAAATAAGAAAGATGTAAATACCTATCTCAAACGACACCTTTCATTCAGCTCACTGGAAGTTAAGAAAATCACGAAATCCAGCACAGATGATCACATGACCAGCTGGGATATTCTTCTACAACCCCATATGCCTGCTAAATTCTGGAACCTGTACGGATCTGAGATGCATTCGGAAAAAATAGACTGCACCACCCATTTATTCCAATACGCTACAGGCTGGGTGTCCTACACTGAAAGACTACATAGCACACTCGAAATGGATAATGGATCGGAAGCAGCTAGAAACGGCGGCACTGGCCTCAAGGAAATGCACCCTGACGCGACATGGGATACCCTACACAAATTGGCACATCAGGCGGCAAGTGACGCCTTTGGCACCAAGAATCTGAACAAAACTGGGAGGTCCGAAAAACCATCAGCAGTATCTAACTATATATACAAATGGCTAAACACAGTACGCCGCACCATCAAATATTTGGATACAAGAACTCATGTCAGCTACATTCCAAAGCAAGCCAAAAAGGCTGCCCCGCACACTACCGTTTGCCGCGCTCCAACCCAAACTCAATGAAGCAGCAGCCACATGGAGATTACGATTGCATGAAAATTATGTAATAATCAGAAATGCTTTTCAAAAAAGCAGAGACACCGACATTGAACGACGCAAACTTCGAGAAAAAGAAGCCCTGCAGCATCTTTTCTCAACTAACCTTTCGAGGTTTCTAGACACAGTCATGGGAAAGATGAAACCTGCTGAAAAAGGTGCAGCCGCTACCCCAGGTAGTGATGGAAAGATACCTGAGACAAAAACAGAAAGACTAAACACAACACTAGATGAATACAAAAATAAAAAAATATTTTCTACTAACCCGAATGAGCCAGATGAACTCCCACAGTGGCTCACTGACATTCTCAAGGATAGCCCTAAAATCCCCGATACGGCCGCCGCGAGACTACTGACAGAAATCACGCACAAAGAACTTCAACAAGCATACTCGGACTGTGGTATCTCCACAGCACCAGGACCCTCAGGAATGCGATACTCGCAGTGGATCAAGGGCCCAGAGAATTTTCAAGAAGTTACTGTCTCACTTTTTAACCACATTCTTATAACTGGGAGATTTCCTAAGAGTGCAAAATCTGGAGTCATCCTTCCAATCCCTAAAAACCCCTCTGCACCATGTACAATAGATAATTCCAGACCTCTCACAATGTTGGAAACGGGTCTTAAACTATTTAACACAATAATTGCTAACCGTCTCAAAACAATACTCAACACCCACCCCATTCTCTTTCCCATTCAAGATGCCTTTCTTCCGAATAAAAACATAGATGACTCACTCCAAATTTTGAATGAAGTAATTTCGGATGCCAATAGATACGACAAAGACCTCCACGTAGTTTACCTGGACCTCAAACAAGCATTTGACAGAGCCGAATTCTGGATGAGCAATTTAGCGCTCAGAAAGTTAGGACTCCCATCACAAATAATTAACATCATCTCAGACATCACCAATGATGCCTCTAGAATGGTACTCGCTGAAGAAGGCCTCACAGATGAATGGTCCCTCGAATGTGGAGTTCCTCAGGGAGAAGTTTTGAGCCCACTAAGGTTTGTAGCCATTATGGACATTCTGGCAATTTGGTTAGCAAAAAGATCAAACGGTGTAAACCCGACAGGAACCACATATGGATATGAACTGAACTCGGAACGCCATAGACCAGACAAACCAGGAAATAATGTTATTCCTCCCTCCCAAAACCTATTAGAAAAGGACACCACTTTAAATATCTTTGCACGGTTCTTCTGTGATGACATCATTCTCGTGGGGAAAACTAAAGACGAAGTTCAAGACATATTAGGTATAGTTAATGAATTTATGAGCTTCATCGGTATTCCCATCAATGTTAAGAAATCCAAATACTCTTACAGAAAGCGCATCAAACCTCAGGGCAAAACGGTAACGCGATATGACCTGTCCGATGATTTACTCATCTCAGGGGGTCATCTGGAGCCCAATACAAATGACTCAAGTCCTTCCATTGATTCGAAATGGATACCCCCTGAGTCACCAGATTTCCTCGACGTTTCTCCAACAGCAAAGAGGTAAACAGATATCTCGGAGTATGGTTTGCACTAAATGGAGAATGGGACAAACAGGCGGAAATCCTGATCGACAGACTTAAATCTACTCTAATATCCATCCAACTGCAACACATGACACTACACCAGCTAAGATATGTTATAAATGCGGTTGTAGTTCCGAGGATGGCGTACCCCCTTAAAGTTACCTCAGCAATTCCCAACTCCTCAAAGAATGTCGCAATTGAATTAGACAAAATGATAGCTTCGTTTATAATTAAATATTTGGGCTGCCCAGTTGACACCAATCACCAAATAATCTGGACAGCAGTCTGCCAAGGCGGGTACGGTATTGATAGTGTCTTTGATATTGTAACCGCGTCGTGTATTACTGAAACTATGAGCACCCTGTGTTCTGCAGATGAACACGAATATTGGCAACACAACCACACGGACCGTATCACTGATCCCCACCTCATCTCACTATACCGTAGAAACAGCAATCTATGGCTTAAAATAATAATTCAAAACATGAACAACGAAATGGGTAAAAATGCCATCTCGGGCTTCCCCTTATCACACTATGCAACCTACAGTCACACAAAAGACAAACGCTTTAACTGGTTTAGGCGTACAGGTCACACTATGACAAAACTTGGATACGCTATCGACTCTAAAAATTACCCTGAAAATGAAGCGGGTGAAACCACATTAATCACCACCCTTCCCAGACAACTCTACATGTCGAGGAATGTTACCTCCGCAATACAAAAATACAACCTCAAGCACACAGGTTCCTTTCTGACTCCCTGCGGTGGAATGTTAAAAAACTGGCAAGAAAGTAAAGGCTTTTTTCAGGCTGAACGGTAATAGACCCCCTGGATGGCTAACCGAAATCGAAAAGGAAATGCTTCAAAACCCTTTAGATTTGGACCCACAGGCCAGATATGTCAAGAAACAACATAGAGACAACATAGTACCCCCCGACACGGGTGAGTTTCATTGGAAAGGAAATGATGACCGAAATTCCATCTCTCTTATTCACATTACCAATATTGACTTAGAGGCCATGTCAATACAATATACAGAATGCAATAACAATGCCATAAACCCTAATGTCTTTGTCAGAATCGAAGGAACCAACAGTTTTCAATACGACTTTGAATATAGCATCACCAATGACGGTTGCATCCTAATTCCAGCAGGTTCTATTTTCGAATATAATGACCATATGGACCCGCCCTCTTCTGTCCTTGTTACAGTCAGTGATATTAACTCACACTATGATTACATCTCAGACAGACAGTATGAGACCATTATTGCCAGAATGAAACACAAAATTGCGGAGGAAGAAAGTGAATACAGCTGCCCTAGCGACTCGGAAGAAGAATCCACCCCCAACGCCGAAAAGAGCAAACAAATGGAAGATTGTGATATGGCAAGCGATGGTTCTCTATTCGCTGGCAAGAAAACAGCATGCAGTGGTGCAACATATGCCATAAAAAACTTTGACAACGGAATGCCACTTGTTCGGAAGATGAATATCCCCCCCTCAAGAACTTTCTCCGCATCGGGGCTTCTTATCAAGGAAGATATCCAAAACCCGAGTAGCACATCTGCTGAAATTGCGGGACTGCGATTTCTACTCACAGAACAAAAAGAGAAACTCCTCAAATCCATTACTCCAATGGTACATGCCATTGACTCCATGGCAGCAATATCTGCTGTAACAAAGGATGGCAGATCCATGAGTGCTCGGGACAAATTACGTGAAGCTAATCGCAGAGATGTGCAGGTTGTTCGCCTACTGTTAGAAGAACTTGGCTTTTACAGTGAAGGAGACCACAGTAAAATCATCCTTAAATGGATTAGGGGTCACAATAATGACAAAGTCCATGACAGAGTGGACCGTACTGCTAAAAGAGCCTCATTCAGAGGGGGCTGTCTAGACATCTCCCGCTACGACCCTGCCGAGGAACTACCCTTCTCGTTATTCTTTTTTGAGGTCCCTATCTTAGGCGATATCCGTAGTCACATCAGAAGAATTCAACGACTCTCACACTATCATAATTGGAGAACTCTACAGTCCCAAGGGAAGCACCTGAGAATGCTCAACGAGAATAACACCGCCCCCACTAAAGATATTTCCAAAATAACACCCAAAGCTTTCACCGCTTCTAGAAGCAGAGAACTCCTGGGTCTTCAAGCCTCTCCAGCACGTTTATTTAAACTGGGGAAAATCGGGACTGCAAACTGCCCCTACTGCCAACAGAATACAAAATGCACCTTCGAACACATCCAACTTGAATGCCCAGGACATAATAATAGTTTATGTAGTCTTAGAACAACCCAAGATAGCGAACTAAGGAAAATCATCGCTGAATAAATCTCAGAAAAGCCTAAACTACTAAACCCTGGAAAAGGTACCACATACATCAAAACACAGCCATCGAAACTTTTTCCACTTTGTCCCAGGGGAATTCCCAGGAGTAGACTATTATCCTCTATTATCTTGAGGAATCATATCATATATTCAGATATACTATTTAACATAAACCCAGACAGCAAGAGTTATATCATTTGCTGTCCAAGTCTGAGAGACCAACTCTGTTACCTCTCTTTATTCTCTCCTCTGAGCTCACATATTATTTTCCCCAACTGTTCGCTCAGGCAATGTCACATCCACTCACTAATTTCCCTAATAGTTCGCTACTCTTATTCTCATCGAAATCAGACCCCCCTACTATGGGTGTCTCAGCAGGTACGTCGTGCCTCCTGGCACAACTCTCCCCCCGTTAGGAGTGGACTTTCCCCTGAAACCACGACTAAAGCATAATCACACATACAATAGCGTACAGGGGTCTCGTGATTCCTCTGCTCATCAGCGTAGCAGAAGGGCTTCACCAAGGATCACGCTGCCAACGCTCATCCCGGATTCACCCAACCGCACACAACCGATATCTAAGGCAGGTCTTCAGTCTTCGTCTTCTCCTTCGAAACTCTGCTTGCCGTAGATAGGTTGCACTCGGTCCAAGGGTTATGGCCGTAACATCGTTTACCTTCCTGTGCCTCCAAAAGTCAAGTGCTGGAACAGATGCCGCAGTAGACCCTCTGGAACTGGATACACTGCGTGTGACTTCTGCATCCCCTTCCGATGACCACTCGGTCCCAGTTGTGCAGTATCAGGGTGAACTCCTGTTGCACGTCGATGCGAACAAGGAGTCGCTGCAGAGCACTGCAGTAAGGGTTCGGGCGGAGGCGAGCTCGCCCATATACACGTAGGTTTCATGTATCGTTTCCCATACATGCAGTAGGTGCAAGTGAGGGGCGCCGGTAAATGGCTCATTACTGGCCTGAAACGCAGGGCGTCAGGGTAACGGCCCATCGGGTTCTCCACAAACCAGTGTTGAGGACGGAGATACTCGATGATGTCTAGGGTGCGTTGTACGCACGCGTCCGCTGTAACGAAATCGGGCGGACCTCCAGTGGTGCGGGCCTGACTGTACTGGGTACAAGGGGGGCTTGCCCATACCACGTCGAAGTACCCTGGGGGATACCTCCAATAATCCCAGCTCTCAATGGCCGTCACGTGAGTCGGCCGCCAAAGCGGGTCAGCGTCCAGAGTTACCGATCTCGAGGCTGGGAAGCAGCGGGCAAACTCCTTTTCCACGGAGCCTGTTCCACTGAACAATACCAATATCCGTACTGGCCGAGTATCAAGTGCAGCGAGGGTAGTGACATAGGTGACCTCGCCCTCTCTCGTCATTCCACGTTGTTCCCAAGGAAGGCATTCGTCGGTGGGGTTCTCAAACTCCTCCTCCCAGGGTCTCACCAACAGGTAGGCTAAAGAGGCACCTGACGCCACCGCAGCAGAACTGGGTGTATCGCGGCGTTGCTCTCGACGACGTAATGCAGCGTCACGTACCTGGCCCTCCATGGCCAGACGTTCGGTCTCAAAGTCCTTAAGCTGCTGCAGAGGTGCTCCACGCTCCAGCTTGTCTCGAGTCCTCCACGAATCGTGGGCCTTTGAGTAGCCCGTCCAGCGTACCTTCCATTCCACAATCTCCTTTCCTCGGGAGATGCGAACTCGTCGAGCCAGAATGCGATCCACATGGGCCTCGCGTTGTCCATCAACTATCACCGCCTCTGGGATTGCTGGCTGTCGGCGTGACGCGAACGCATCTGCCCCTCCCACGTATGGCTTCAGTCGATGTTGTGCGAACACATCATGTATACGCCAGCGTGGGGGGAGCTGCAGTCGATAAGCCACCGGAGCACCTCGGTCTGCCTCCGGAAGACCCGCCTGCATGTCACTGTAGAACCGCTCCGTTACCGCCAACGGCCCATGCCAGCGCTTGCTGAGCTTCCTGCAAAGGGACCTGTCCATGAGCTTCTCCGTGAGGTGCTTGGCTTCTACCCAGACGAGGTCCCCCACCGCATACTCCCGCTGCCCATGGCGCTGATCGAAGAGATCTCGCTGCCGCTGCTGTGCCAACTCCAGTCTACCCCGCGCGTCCCGCAGCTGCGACGAAAAACGAAACGCCCATTCATGTGCAGTCCCCACCCCTCCTTTGCGTCGCCCATCGGTAGACTGGGCAGCTTCTAGAAACATGTCAAGCTGTGACATGGGTGACACACCATAGCACAACTCGAAGGGGGTGAAACCGGTTACGTCACTGCGCGAGTCGTTGATAGCAAACTCGACGTTGGTGGCGTACAGGTCCCAGTCCTCCGGACTATCATCGACGAAGGAGCGAAGCATATCCTCCACGACCCGGTTGGTGTGCTCCGCTTGACCATCAGATCGGGGATTGTAAGGGGTGGTCATTGCCACCTTGACCCCCATCAACCGCATCAGCTCTTTCCAGAACGCGTCTTGGAAGCGTGGGTCCCGGTCGCTGACAATTTTCATAGGCGCGCCATGCTGCCTCCACACGGTGTCGAAGTAGATGCGAGCAATAGTGGCTGCTGAGCTGTCCCCGAAGTTAATGGGGACCACGTGGACCATCTTCGAGAGCTTACAGGTGAAGGCGACGAACGCGTCGTTCCCTTGCTCGGTCAAAGGTAGACCGGTGACAAAGTCCACACCCACGTCCTGCCAGTTTCGCGACGGGATCGAATGCGGGTTAAGCAGTCCATCAGGGTATGACGATCGGGGTTTCACAGCCTGGCAAGTGGGGCAGGACGCCACCCAAGCCCCCACATCATCCGAGGCGTTCTTCCACCAGAATCGACGAAGAACCCTTTCAAGTGTCTTGTCGCGCCCTGTGTGACCCGCTGCCAGGGAGTCGTGGGCTTCGCGGAACACAATCTCCCGGAGGGGCGAGTCCCCACCTAGGACCAGCTGGTAGTGCCCCGCAGCTACCCGCCACAGCACTTCGCCAACAATGCGGAAGTGCTTCGTGCTGTGATGGGGAGCTGACTGTACTTGCTCCCGCAGAGTACGAAGGGGCCCGTCTCGGCTGTACTCGTCCCGCAGGGCCTCAAGGAAATCTCCTCCAGAAACTGTGCCCTGCGCGTCCCGCATCTTTGACGCCTTGCCTGCATCAACAATTGGCGGGGGCACTCGCTGGTGTCGAATCCTCTGCGGTCTTGACCTCGAGGGTGGAGCATACACCACCAGCATCGGCCATGGGAGGTCCTGCAGCACTCCATCTGTTCCCTTAAACAGTTGGGTGGGATTCCCCTGAGAGTCATGTGTGGGGATGACCTCCTCAATACGCATCCCCGCGCGTCTGAAAAGCTTCCTCCACTGCGGCATGCGCGACTGTAGGTCCGGCAGCAGGAACACTGCAGAGGTGTTCTCGGGGTCTTGCCGCCACTCATGCACGTAGGTGCGGAGTACAGCCTCGATGGTGAGATGGTCGCTGTCATGTGGGGGGCTGCACCACACGTGAAGTCCTCTCCACTGCTCCTTTAGGCAGTTTTCCCAGTATTTGTCCACCAGCTGACCGCGGCCTTTTGGTCCGCGACAGGCATCCACGTCGAACTTCCCGTATTTCGACTGTAGCCGTTCGAACAATGCCTGGTGCAACCGCCCCGTCGATTCCCTCCGCGATTGAGACGCGCTCTTCGCAGGGGGCTTCCTCGTCCTGGGGGCGTCAGTCAGAACCACCGTCGGAGGTGTCGCCGGCTTTGCTGCCTCTTGCTGGGGCGGCGATTTGGTGTTCGACCGCGAGCGAGAGGTCACCGTGCCGCTGGGGCGCTCCATAGGGACCTTGGCTGACACCTGCGGCGGAGTTTGTGCAGGCGCTATGGGTGCTTGGCACCCCGACGTCCCTCCCGCAGGAGGTAACCCAGTTTTTGACCGGGTGCGTGAGGCCACCACGCCACAAGGTTGCTCTGAGGCCTCCGCTGGCATTTCCAATGCCGCCTTTCCTGGTAGCTTGGACCGTCCCATTGCGCGAAGGGACTTGAAGGCCCCCCGAAGAGCCCTTGTACTCTTCTTCAGGGAAGCACGCTGAAACGCCAGCGTCGCCCCTCTCGTGGGGGGCGCTGTGACCTCCGTCAGGTGGTTCGCGCCGGGGTGCTCAGTTGACCTGCACCCCTCCAACATCTGATGTGACCTCCGTCGGGAGATCCGCGCCAGGGTGCTGCATCTGCACCCCTCCAGCGTCTGATGTGACCTCCGTCGGGAGATCCGCGCCAGGGTGCCGCATCTGCACCCCTCCAGCGTCTGATGTGACCTCCGAGGGGAGATCCGCGCCAGGGTGCTGCATCTGCACCCCTCCAGCGTCTGATGTGACCTCCGTCGGGAGATCCGCGCCAGGGTGCTGCGTCTGCACCCCCCCCAGCACCCGCTGCAACCTCTATTGGGAGGTCCTCGCAATGGTGCGGGGCTCGAAGCTCCTTGGCACCAAGTTGGGACTCCATAGCCAACTCCGCCAGCTGCAGAGTGTCCACCGCGTCCAACCAGCTGTTCACCTCAGCAAGCTGGGTCAGGGTGCCCAAGGCTGGGCCCTCCTCAAAGAGGTCGGAGGTGTCCAACACAGAGAGGGGGTCTTTCGGGAGGTCCGACTTAGCGTCGAGAATGCCGGCCTCCTTCAAGCCCTCCCGAGGTGTCTTCGCTGAGTAGTCGGGTCGCCGTGACAAGGCGTCTGGAACCAGTAGCAGGGCCCCTTTCACGTACTCCATGCGGGGGACCCCCACCTCCACGAGATCCATGTACCATCGTGCCTGCCGCCGACTCAGCTCCCTCCCCGGCTCCATCAGCCATTCCAGTGGCCGGTGGTCGCCTTGCAGCTTGAAGGCGGTGAAGATCAGGTAGTGCCGCCAGGTCACCGTGGTGCAGTGGTGAAGTCCGCAGAGCTCCCTCTCGCCCGTGTGGTAGTTCTGCTCAGCCGCGGAGAACTGCCGGCTCTCGTAGGCTATCACCTTAAGTCCTTCACCACAGTCCTGCATCAGGACTCCACCCAGCGCCACCCCACTCGCGTCGGTCTGCACCACGAAGGGGGCTGATCCGTCCGCTGCGGCCTTCACGTTCGGCAGGGCCAGAACGGGGGCGTCGACCAGTGCTGCTTTCAGCTCTTCGAAGGCCCACTGCTGCTCAGGGCCCCATCTCCACTCCACCTCGTTCTTGGTGAGCATGGTGAGGGGCTGCGCGATGTCGGAGAAACAGTGAATGAACCGACGATAATAACCGGCGAGGCCCAGGAACTGCCGGACGTGAGTGACATTCTCCAGCGCCGGCCAGTCGCGCACTGCCGCCACCTTGTCGTGCTGCGGCTTGCAGCCCTCGCTGGACAGGGTGTGCCCAAGAAACCTCAAAGACTCCTTCAGCATCTGCGCCTTAGAGGCCTTGAGGTATACTCCTTTCTCGCGACAGGTCTGAAGGAAGGTACGGACGTTGTCGTAGTGTTCTTGGACTCCACCCTTCGAGAACACCACCACATCGTCGATGAAGATTCGGACGAAAGGTAAGTGTCCTAAGGCTCTCTGCATCCTCCGCTGGTACTGTGACGGGGAATTCTGCAATCCCTGTGGCATCACCAGCCACTCGTAGGAGCCCATCTGGGTGGTGAATGCTGTCTTCTCCACGTCTTCCTCAGCCATGGGGACTTGCCAGAATCCATCCACGGCGTCGAAGGAGGAGAAGTGGGTGGCACCCTGCATCTCGTCGAACATCAACTGAATGTCCGGCAGCGGGTACCGATCTCTCACTGTTTGAGAGTTCAGCTGGCGGTAGTCCACCACCAGGCGCAGCGTGTTAGGCTGGCCCGGTTTGGGTACCATGAGACATGGTGCCGCGTAAGGACTGGATGAGGGTCTGATGTAGCCCTTTTCCACCAGCTGCTCGATGCGTTCCCGCAGTTGCCGAAGCTCTTCCACAGACATGCGGTAGGGACGGCGAAATGGAGGTCCTCCCTCCTTGTCTGGCTTAAGGGTGACTCTGGCCTCATCCTCCATCGACCGCCGCAGTTTGGACATCATGGGGAGGGCGTCACGCAGCTCCTCGGAGAACTCCTCGAAGAGTGCCCGGAACTTCTCCTTCCAGCGGGGTGCCACCTTGGCGTCCCTCGTGTCCTGTGGGATGTCTTTGGCGGTGCCCCCAGTATCCGGGGGTTCCAGCTTCACCTGGGTGCTGGCCACAGGCTTCGCATCAGCTGCAGTGTCCACCGAGAGGCATACTGCTTCGGCCTCGACCGCGAGGAGCTCCGCGTCGGGATGATCTCCGGCTGCAGTAGCAGCGAAGGCCGAATCGTGCTCGCCGCCGTCCCTGCGCGCCATCATAAGCCACGCCGGCTGAGCGGAGGCGTCGCCCGTGAGCTTCTGAGTCTCTGCGTACAGGAGGTGTTTACGCAGCTGCACAGCCGTCAGGAAGACCTCATCGATGAGTCCAGCACAGTTGTCTCCGCGTCCACCAGCACTTTTACCCGGGTTGCAGCCGGCGATGGTCACGAGCTCTTTACCCCCCCCCTTCGTTCTGCGTGCGAAGGACACGGAGCCGTGACCGGCGTAATCCAGCATGATGGGAGAAAGGCTACGCAACCATTTCCCCCCCAGCACCACGTCCACTCGGATCCCGAGTGGCAACACCCGCATGGCCATGGCCGACTCATTATAGGTGGAGCCCGCTGCGGTGGGGGCCGTGAACTTCGAGTAGGCCACAGCCCCTGTGGTCTTCACCGACCCGTCCGCTAGTGTGACCTTCATTTGCGGGCCCTGCCGTACGCGTAGGCCACAACGTCGTACGCAGTCTTCAGACACGAAGTTGTCCGAGGCACCGGAGTCCACGAGTACCTTGACAAGCTTGCCACGCAGATACGCGTAGAAGACTAACAGCAGCGCTCCTTCCTCATCATGAGCCGCAGCGAGCTGAGATGCCCACAGCACACCCCCGTCACGCAGGATGCGCTTGCAACGGCCGACACCCATGCTCGTGTCGTTGTCACCCCCACACGCTTCATCACCATCATCGTCGTCATCATCATCCTCCGTCAGTGGGTGAC
Source organism: Cymbomonas tetramitiformis (assembly GCA_001247695.2). Lineage (NCBI taxonomy): Eukaryota > Viridiplantae > Chlorophyta > Pyramimonadophyceae > Pyramimonadales > Pyramimonadaceae > Cymbomonas > Cymbomonas tetramitiformis. The sequence goes on along the minus strand of LGRX02002965.1, from coordinate 16,113 downwards.
TGCGCATGCTTTCTTCCTCAGTGTCTTCCTGCAGGGGGTGAGTATTCAGTGCGTGAATCTCCTCTGGGGCCCCAGCTTTGGCCAGCTGTTGGGTCATGCTGTCCTCGACCCCACCAGCGTCCGGCGCTGGCGGGTCTGCACTCCGCTGCTGGCCCCTGTCTGCAGCCATTTGCTGGGTCAAATTGTCCTCCAGGTGCTCCGGAGACTCGCTCATTGGTCCACCCTCCAGTACTTCGTCAGGAGTCACGGCATCGGGCGGTGTAACCTCAATTGGCTGCTGCTCCGGCTGCTCGCCAAAGAGATCCGCTCTCACCTCTGCAGGAGTCACCGCCGACTGCCTCTCACGGTACTGGTGCACCCTGTACAAGCTGCACCATGCATCCGGCATCCCGGGGATGTCCCCCCCTGTGCCAGGGATGGTCCCCGTGGCCGAAACAGAAGCCGCGGGCACTCCCACGGAGTTTCCACCAACATCCCCCGTAGCCCAAGGGTAGGGGGGCGAGTCCATGACGGCCAGCGATTCCTCCGCCGGCATCCCACGCTGTCGGCCGCGCCAGCGCAGAAGGCCCTCCGCTTCCCACGCGCGGTGCCCTATCGGGGCATCCTGCTGCAGGGCGTCAGCCTGCTCCGCCGAAGTCATCTCGTCCCACGCAAGGGATAGATCGTGGGCCCGTGTCTCCGCCAGGTCCAGTGCCCGAACCTGCTGGGAGTCGTTGCACATCCCACGTGACCTCGAAGGGCCCTGCAACAGTGCCGACACGTGCTCGACCATGCGCTGTTGCCGCGTCGGCAGTGGCAGCGTGCCCAACGGAGTGTGGTGGGCCGGGGCTTGCTTCTGCAGGCACATCAGGTCCACCTCATTCCTGAAGTTGTCCAGCTCGCACCGTCTCTTGTACCTCCGAGCTGGCGCGGCAGACGACCTCATGCCACGACCTTGTTGCATCCGTTCCAGTGCAGTACGGATCCCCGTCGTCGACTTGCGCTTCAGGCTTTTGCGCAGTCGCATCATCAGCACTTCCATGGAAAGCGCCCCCACTGGCCGCCTGAAGTGCCAAGCATTCAAACGGTCAGACACTGCGGCCAAGCAGGGCCTGTAGATACCCTCGTAGGCCCAGGGTTCTAGTACGGAGTAGTGCTCAGGCATGGGGTCGTCGATGATGGGGGTTACCCCCGCCGCTGCGGGAGCCGGTTGAGGGGCTTCGGCAAGAGAGCGACGTCCAGTGTCACTTTCTGGCCCCTCAGCCGAAAGGGTCCTCAGACCCTATTGCCGATCCGAGTCGGCCGGCAACTCGCCGGCTGCCGGGGACGCCCGCTGCGCCTCAATGATGCCCTCCACCAGATCCGTACAATCAGTGAGAGCCGCCAACTCTAGAACAGCGTTGACGTCTGCGGCTGCAAGGGCCTCCACTTCTCCCCGCAGCTCCGCCGGTGCCCACGAGATGTCCTCGTCGTGTGCCATGGCGAAGAACATAGCGGCCACCTGCCGCCTGTCTCGAGACAACCTTTTAGGAGCGTTCGCCTTCCACGCAGCCAGCTTGGCCGCGTCCTTGCAATCCCGCACCAGATGTCCGCGCCTTCCACACGCGTAGCACTCCCGTGTCTCTGGAGCCGGGAGGCCAGGTGGAGCACCAGGAAGGGGCAGTCCAGGTGGAGGAGGAGGTGTGGATGCCGCGGCCAGATCGAGCTCAGACTCCGTCAGTGCATTCAGGGCACGTCCTCGACGTTGCTGCCAGAAAGGTGCAGAAGGTGCTGGGGCTCTTCTGCTGGCTGCGTCCGCCGCCTTGGATGCCTTGCTCGCCTCGATGTCACTGGCGAACTCGAGCACCTTGAGAACAGCCGAGGTAACGCCTCGGCTGTGCCCTTCAGCACGTGCCCGATCCTCCCACTCCCCTGGATCATTGAGGTCCAGGTTCACCCTCCTCATTTCCAGCCCCACCTTGCTGTGGTGCACCAACCCCCGCCAGAAGTGGTGGCCGAAATCCTCGTCGGAGACGGGCACACAACCAGGCACTACCTTGGCCAGGAAGTTCACGGTGCGCTGTCGCGCAGACAGTCGCGAGTGGTAAGCGTTGGCCGTCTCCTTGCTCGACTGTCTTCGGGTGAGTCCATCACGCAGCTTCTGCAGCTTCTCGATGGCCAGCAGGCTGAGGGCCAGGTCCCCGAAGAATATGTCAGCGTCAGCGTACCGTTGTATCCACCCCGCTGACGTGCCGACACCTCCCGCGGCCTTCTCCACAAACTCCCGCTGCTCACCTCGCAAACACTCCTCCGCCACAATCCACATGATGTCAGGGACGGAGGTAATGTATCCCTCACCGGTGCAGCTAGCTTGGCGGCACGCCCTCATCACCAGCTTGTTGTCCAGTAAGTTCTGGACCTTTCGAGAGAAGCCTCCAGCTGGTTGACCTTGTCGTCTTCGGACAAATCCCCTTCTGAAGGGAACTTCGGCAGCTTGTTCACGAGCTTCAGCAGCGCGTCCTCCACCTTCTGCTCGCCGATGAGGTCACGGCTGCTGGGCTCTCCCGCGGTGGACGATGAAGTAGCTGCAGGGGTAAAGGTTGCTGCGTTAGGTGAAAGATGAGGTCGAGGGTGACGTGAACCAAGGTTAGTCGGAGCCGTCGCAGGCGCGGGGGTTGTCGGATGATGCACAGAGGTGGGGGCTGCCGTCAGAGCTAGAAAATGGGCTCGACCATCAGATGGAGGCGGGGTTGGAGTCGGCGTAGGAGTTGACCGTGACTGCAGCTGCCGATACCACTCCGACTGCTCCACCTCGGCCCATGCTGTAAGACAGTCGGGATCCAGGAGGTGCATCTCGGACTCAGGGGTACTGGAGACGTGCTTCCATTCCGGGCGGGGGTGTCCTGAGCCCGCAGGCCTACTGCGGTATGCCAGAAGGGCCGCGTCCACCACGCCCCGGTCCACCACCCACGCATGCGTCTCCATCTCCGGGGTCATCAGCATGACTGGCGGCTGTGCCACAGTGCCCCCCATGTCAAGGTACTCCCTCAGTGATACCCCCAGCAAGAGGATAGCCTTGTAGAAGAGGTCAAGGCCACCATCTGCAGCCGATCTGACCGTAGCCGTCGGCATTCCGAGTCCGAGGTATCCAGTGTCCCCCAAGGCTGCGGTACCCACAGAGTGTGGCCATCTCGTGTGGCCAGTAGGGCCCGCCCTCGATGCCCACCTCGACCAGACGGAGGGGGAGGGGGAGGTCTCCCTGGTGACCCGTCACGACCTCCACCATCATGCTCTGGTGCTGGTAACGCAAGCGTGCTACCAGGTGGAGGAGGAGGAGGAGGTGGCGGTGGCCCACTGGGCATTGGGAGTGGCACCGCGGGTGGCAAGGGAGCAGCTGTCGGAGGTCCAGGTGGTGCACATCCCCCATCGCCACCTCCAAGTGCTGGTACAGCAGGGTCATGTGCAGGGGGAGGCAGCTCCGCTGAGGGCCCGCCAGGCGTCACTCCACCAGGACCATCAGGGGTCCCGTTCGCCTCACGGAAGTTCACATGTCGAACGGCAGCTGTCGAGTCAGTGCCTGGGGTGTGGTCAGCAGGGGTTCCTTCACCAGACCCGAGAACCACCACCGTCTCCAGGGACTGCCTTCGTAGCCGGGCCAGTTGGCGGGAGCCAACGGTCTCGCGCTCTCGTGTGGCGCTGCCCTTGCCCGCCGTCTGCTGCAGGGTCACGTCCCCGTTGCTGACTCCAGCTCCTCCTCTGCCGCCGGGCTGCCCAGTTTGCACCCCCACATCGGGGGCCACCACCGCGGTCAGGGGGGCAACACCAGCTCGCTGCGGGTGAATCTCCCCCCGCCCTCCGCCAGCTGCGGATCAACCGAAGCGATCCCCGCTGGGGGGTCTGCGCCGGGGTGCTCTGCGTGCACCCCTCCAGCGTCTGAAATGACCCCCGTTGGAGGATCCGCGCCGGAGTGCTCCGCGGGCACCCCTCCAGCGACTGAATTAACCCCGGCCTGGGGGTCTGCACTGGCGGTCTCAGCTGTGGGGTCCGCAGGAGCGGACCGTGTGCCCCCCCCTTGGCTGTGGAACTCCTTCAGGCACTCCCTGAAGGTGGCCGCTAGGGCTGCAGGGGTAAGGGTCCGCCCTTCGTCACGCTCTCGACGCCGCAGCCTCCGCTTCCTCTCCTTGGCGTCGCGATGCTTGCGGGCACGGTCACTAAGTCCGTCACTCTGCCCGCTCCTGCCCGACTTAGACGACCTCGAGGATTTTGATGACCTCGACGAGGACGTCTGCGAGGCGGACGAAGAGCCCCCGCCAGAATTGGAGTCGGACTCCTCGCGGAAAGGTAGGTTGCGCTCGTCCCAGCTCCCCGGTCCCGACGAACGACGAGACCGCCGACGCCCTGCGTTGTTCGAGACGAACACTTCAGGCGGTTGTGGCGGTGCTGCGGACGTCTCGTCCACGCCAACAGTGACAACGCGCTGCGCTGAGGCTGACGCAGTGATGGAGACGACCAGCTCCTCCTGCTCCTCCTCGTCGTCATCTACCTCGTCCCAGCGCTGCCCTTCCCCGTACGGATCGTTGGGGTCCACGTCACTGTGGCCCCCCGCCCGCAGATACTCGTCGTAGTCGTTGGGGTCCGCCTCGTACTCATACGCAGACTCCTCGCCAGCACTACGGCCAAATGGGTTGTCGGGGTCTACGTCACTGTAGCCCCCTGCTCTCAGGTACTCATCGTGAGGGCAGGGATTGTCTGCGACAGGCTCCTCTTCCGGCTCATCCTCCTGTACCCCTCCAGCGTTCGTCGCGTGGGCCCCTGCAGGGAAGCCCTCACCGGGGTGCTCTGCGTGCACCCCTCCAGTGGTACGAAAGGCCCCTGCTGGGTAGCCCGTGCCGGGGCGCTCTGCGAGCACCCCTCCAGCACCATAGGTGGCCTGAGCTCCCACCTGCAAGCCTGACGCAGCCAGCACCGCCGCCTCTTCCTGCCGACGATACGCCAGCCAGCGTGCCGCCTCCTCAGCACTCCTAGCAGTCCCTGGCAGCGTCTGAGCCGGGGAGTGAAGTGCAGGGGCGTAAGGGGAGGGAACCCCCCCGAAGGGGAAACCCCCAGACCAGGTCCATGGTACAGCGGGGACCGGTCCAGGAACTGCTGCTGGGGTGTGGTACACCGGGACGGTTCCTGAGGGATGTGGCTGTGGGTAAGGGCTGAGTGGAGTAAGGCGGGGGTCTGCGAGGGGGACCTGAGGTGGTTGATATGGCAGGGGACTGGGCTGTCCTGGGGCCATGAGTGCTGCAGGTCCGGTGGTGGAGGGTGGAAAGGAGCCAGCAGCAAGTGAGGGTGGAAAGGTGAATGGAGACGGGGGTACGGCGTATGGGTCGTAGGGCGGCTGCATATCTGGAAATAGGCAGGCTAGTTCTGTTGTGGAGGTTGAGGTAACAGTAGGGGCTGGAAACCTTCAGGAAGTGTGAACGGGTCCTCTTCGTCGTCCGACGTAGTGGGGGACACTGAAGGTGAAGGAGGGAAGCCGCCAAATGGAATACCAGGTTGCTGAAGAGGTCCAGGAGGGTAGACCCACTTGTCAAAGCCCTGCTTCCACCACTGTCGTCTGTACGTGTCACCAATACCAAAGGGTATGGCCATATGCTGGTAGGTTACTAAAAATAGCCCACAGTGTTAAGGGGGCTGGAAGTGGATGTATGTTCAGCAGTCGAAAGCACACTTGCTGCCAGCTGCTGAGGTTGCTTGTAACACTATTGGAAGTGAAAACAGAGTTGAAGAAGTACTTTTTATGTTGTCAACGTAGTCCTTACTTCACTTCTGTCCATTTCTAGAAAATTCGCCAGGGCTCCGCGACACAGTTTTCAAGTGCTAGGTGTGGATGGAGAGTGCATGCTGCAGCCAAAAGTATCCAAATAGCTCCCAGAAGGTCCCATAACTCCATACACTGATAAAAACTTTTCAGTAAGGTCCATATTTGAAAGATAAACCGTGTGTACTGTCCAGAATAAGTATTTGGCAGTCTGAAAAGTCCATTTTCAGTCAAAAAGTGTAGGAGTCCACACTTGACTTCTTCTCTTCTTTACGGTTTCGGACTTATACTATTCTACACTTATTAAACGACCGCACGAGGTATGCTTACGATTGGTCAACTACAAGACTTCGGTTTCGTAAATCTTAATAGTTATGCTTTTGCTATCAATGCATGCTTTCAATACACAATATACAGCAGTTACGGCTCTTTACTTTTATGTTTACTTTTCAGTTCAGTTCATCTCCCCGAAACGGGTTACTCTTAGAGTTCTTATACATTCAGGAACTCTTTCCATAACTCAACTGTACTGAGTACTCCGTACAACAGTCTAGGCACCTCACATCAACATCATTCTGATCGGTCCTACTGTACTCCGTACTGAGTACTTCTGCGTTTTATACTTAGCCGTTTTTCTTGCTCTTGTGCTTGCCTCCTAGCACAACTCCCCCCCCCTTAGGGAAGGTCACGTCCACGCTGACCACGTCGGACCAGTAAAGTTTTTATACAGATCTTCTACTGTTGCTCTGAATGATTATACAGGTCTCAGCCGCCTGTTGTCTGGGATGACATTACACTTCCCAAGACACACCGCAATAAGGAGATCGACCTCTTAAGCACAAGGGTCGGCCTCTCACCGGTCTGCCATCTGCACTACCAGGCTCCCCCAAGGCTCAAGGTTTCACATCCATTACCACGCTCAAGGTTTTAAACCTCCCAACACGGCACACTTACAGGGGATGACAATAGGTTTGCCAATTACCTGACAGTTCTCGGGATGCCGGCCCGGAGGAAAGGTTTTAAACCTTCACCGCCTCCTCGGAGTGCTAGAGCTTTTACCCAGATCTCCAACTGCTGCCCGGTCGCGCCAGGTCCGGAGCCAATACTCTCGTGAAATGGATTATACAGATTTCCACCTGTTGCCTGGTCGCGCCGAGGCTAGAGCCACTGCTCACTTGGATAGATTACCCAGGTTCTCACCTGCCGCTTGGTCATACCAAGGCTCAGAGCCACTGCTCAAATGGATTATACAGATTTCCACCTGTTGCCTGGCTGTGCCGAGGCTAGAGCCACTGCTCTCTCGGATGGATTACCCAGGTTCTCACCTGCCGCCTGGTCTCGCCAAGGCTGGAGCCACCGCTCTTCCCGACGCTCCCCAACGCCCTCAATCGCTAAGACCACTCGCGTCAGATTCCCATCCGCCCTCTGGTATGATCGTCACCTCCGCTCGCACTCCCGCTAACGCTATCGGTTCTGGCTCAAACTCGGGCGGGTCACTCTCAACAACAGCTGACTGGACTAAAACGCTCATCTCGCTCAGATCCTCCCTGACAAGCAGTTCAGACAGGAACGCATGCACCTCTTCATGTAGGGTCAGGTTGTGGAAAAGCTGTTTTAACAGTGCTGACGGAATCCCATACAAATTCTCTCGCGCTCCCATGCCCTTCGCGAACACACCTCCGGCTCTCATCGCGCGCCCTCCTTGCGCTACTTTCTCGTGCCTACCGTGCTGCCGGAAGAACTCGCAAGGCGTATCGGAATCGCATACTCGCAAGGGTGTGCGCAACGGAACGTTGGTCCAGATGTGCGTGGGCTTCCTGTATGCGGTCCCGTATTTGCAGTACGTGACGAGGTGCGGAGCTGGTAGATTGCTCATGCAGCGACGCGTGTGCAACCCGTGGGGCTCTCTTCCCCTCGGGTTCTCAATGAAGTATGCTTCGGGCCTCAAGTACCGGATGATCTCCAATGTCCTACGAACTCGCCTGTCCGCAGCACGCAAATCTCGGATGCCTACCGTCTTCGCTTGGCTGTACTCTGTGCAAGGTGGGCTAGCCCAGACTACGTCGAAGTGTCCTGGTCTGAACTGTCGATAGTCCCATCGCATGATATCCTCGCAATGTGTGGGGCCCCACTTGGGCTGAATGTCTACAGCAACTACTTCGCTATTGGGAAATTGCTTAGTGAACTGCCTCTCGACTGACCCGGTCCCACAAAACAATACAAGAATCCTAGACTGGCCGACTGGCTCCTTCTCAAGTGCTGCGGCTCCGTTGACTGGCGGCAGGGTGCTCTGAGCAGATACTCTCGCGAAAGTTCCTACTTCCTCATCAAACCTCTCCTCTGGCACCCATGGCATTGCTCCGTCTACCTTGAGCTCCTCCGATAGCGTGGTCCATACCGCTCCTGCGGACTCGTCGCGTCTCTTACGGACCCTAAGCTTCTCTCGCTCCACTCTCTTAGCCTCGATCCTCTCAAACTCCAACAACGCTCGGTTGGGAACACCGGGCCTGCCGGCTCCGTCCCACTCCAGATCCTCTCGGGTCTTCCACTCGTTCTCACTGCGGGGCATTCCTGTCCACTTGACCAGGTACTCTGTCCACCTCCTGCCCTGGCGCTGGCGCGTGCGCGAACGCTCCACCCTCTCGACGTGGGTTTCCTTGCGCCCGCTGACGTCCAACGGAGGAGGGGGAATCTCCTTAGCTCTCTCAACGAAGCGGCTGCCCGACTCTACTGGCGAAAGCCGGTCCACGGTAAACACATCGTGCACTTTCCACTGCTTAGGCGTCTGCAACCTATAGGCCGACGGTGCGCCTCTATCGCTCGCGGGAAGGGCCATCTGCCTGTCGCTGTGAAAGACTTCCAGCACCCGAAGGGGCCCAAGGCGCTTCTTAAGCAACTTCTTGTGCAACCCGCGGTCGCCCGGCTGAGTGAGGTGCGTGGCATCCACCCAAACCTCATCGCCTACTGCGTAACTCCTGGACCTGTGACGCGCGTCGTACTGGGCGATCTGTTGCTGCTGAGCTAAGAGCAGCTTCTCCCTAGCGAGCTGCAACTGGCGAACAAACTGGCGGGCTGTCTCGTGGGCTGTACCCTTTTTTACTGCTGCGCCCCTCCCCCCTTAGCTCGGCCTCTCCGTGATGCAAGTGCTGCCTCCACGAAGAAGTCCAGCTGAGAGGCCGGAGCGTGACCATACGTCAGTTCAAAAGGGGTGAATCCCGTGACGGCGGAACGAGAGTCATTAATGGCGTACTCGACCGGGGTACACCATAAATCCCAATCGTGCTGGTTGGCGTCGACGTACGCGCGCAACATGCGTTCGACCGTGTGGTTTGTGTGCTCTGCCTGCCCATCACCTTGAGGGTGGTACGGCGTGGTAGAGGCAACCTGGACTCCCATCAACCGATGTAGCTCGAGATGCATCTCATCCCTGAAGCGGGAGTCCCGATCACAGACGATCTTCATGGGAGCGCCGTGCAAACGCCACACTTGGTCGAAATACATGCGCGCGATCTGTGCAGCTGAGCTGTCAGCGTAAAGCATGGGAACTACGTGCACCATCTTGGACAACTTGTCCGTGAAGGTAGCAAACGCGTCGTACCCTCGCTCTGTGCGGGGCAGCCCAGTGACGAAGTCGATACTAACCACTTGCCACAGTCTTACTGGGACTTGCAGGGGGTTAAGCTGACCGTCTGGATACCCGTTGCGTGGCCGGGTCTGTTGGCACACAACGCAGGATTTGCACCAGTCGGTGACATCTTTGCTCATGCGTGGCCACCAAAAGCGACGGGATACTCTGTCCAGTGTCTTATCCCTTCCTGTGTGCCCTGCTGCTGGGGACTCGTGTGCTTCGCGCATCACCAGCTCTCTGAGGGGGGAATCCTGAGCTAGCACTAGCTGATACCGCCCTTCTGCCACTCGCCATATCATGTCGTCTACCATGCGAAATGTGTCTGTCCTCTGATGTGGGGCTGCGACCAGTTCCTCCTTCAACGAGCTGAGGTACTGGCTGCGTTCGTATTCCGCTTGCAAGGCGCGGACGAACTCATCAGCCTTCAGTGGGCCTGATGCTGCCCTGGCCCTTGCTGCAACCCCTGTAGTGACTAAAGGCTCGTCGGGTTCTGCCTCACTGTCCTTTCGCGCAGGCGGCGCTCGGGGCTTTGCCCTGCTGGCTGCTGGGGCCCACACCAGAAGGACCGGCCAGCGCAGCGGGGGTCGACCTCCATCAGGGGACTCGAAGAGGTGGTTGGGACGACCTTTTTCGTCCTTCGTGTCAAAGACCTTGACCGGATGAAGCCCATACTTGGGGTGAATCAACCGCCTCCAGGGAGCGTCATAGTCTGGCAGAAGGAACATCGCCGAGGTGTTTTCCGGATCGGCGCGCCACTCAGCAAGGAAATGCCGAAGAATTCTTTCTATCAAGTCGGAATCCTTCGTGTAAGGGGGGTTGCACCAAACGTGTTTCCCGCGCCACTTTTCCTTCAAGCAATCGGTCCAATAGGTGTCAACCTGCCGGTTAACGCCCATGGAGTCGCAACACGCGTCAACGTCAAACACCCCGTACTGGGCTGCTATCTCCTCAAAGCGCTCCCTGATCAGCTTCCAGTCCTGGCGATCTACGACCTGGTCGTAGTGGGAGCTACTTTCTGGGGGCTTAACGGGCTCAGGTACCTTTCCGGCTGCCTTTGGATGACTCTGGGCCTCAGGGTGGGGGAACTTCGGGTGACTCTGGACTTCTGCTGTGGCCTGTTCCCTAGCTCGGTCTGCTCTGGTCATGACTGCTAGCGATTCGGCATCCCTCAAGGATTTCTCGCCTACTGCTAGGGTGGCAGCTGCGTCCAGCCAAAGGGCCGGCGACTCTACCCACGTGAGCCCATTCAGATGGGTGAGCTCACCAATGACCGGTGCTGGACTGGTGGGAGGGAAGGACTCGTCCTCGGAATCACTATACTCGAAGGTGGCGCCTAAGACAGATGTGGGATCCTCGTCCCCTTCGCATCTCTTGCCTTTCGGCTCAGAGTACTCGGGTCCATCAGATCCATCGGTGGTGCAATCCACTGCCCCGAGGACAGAGGTAGGATCCTCGTCCTCTTCGGACCCCTTGCCTGCCGGTGCGGAGTCTCTGGGCCCATCCGTGGCGCGATCCACAATCCCTTTTTCCTTCAACCCTTCTCTGGCTGACATTTCCTGATAGTCTGGTCGCCGGGACTGCGCGTCTGGTACTACTAAACAGCGCCCTGGCACGTGCTCCATCTGATGGACTCCTACCTCTACCAGGTCCTCGTACCAGCGAGCCTGACGTCGGCTGAGCTCCCTAGCTGGGGCGAAGAGCCACTGAAGGGGTTTATGGTCTCCCATGAGCTTAAATGATGTGAAAATCAGATAATGTCTCCAGGTGACCGTGGTGCAGTGATGGATGGCACAAAGCTCCCGTTCCCCAGCGTGATAGTTCTGCTCAGCGCTGGAGAACTGCCGGCTTTCAAAGGCCAAGGGCTGTAAGCCTCGTCCCTGATCCTGCATGAGTACACCCCCTAGTGCTACTCCACTGGCATCTGTCTGCACAAAAAAGGGTCTGGAGCCGTCTGCTGCACCCTTTTGATCGGGTAGGGCCAAGGCTGGGGAGGAGATCAAGGCAGTTTTTAGCTGTTTAAATGCTGCCTTTTCATTCTCGCCCCAGGTCCAGTCCACGCCGGATTTGGTGAGGCGGGTCAACGGGTACGCGATATCTGCGAAGTTCTGGATGTACCTCCGGTAGAAGCCACACATGCCCAGAAACTGTCGCACGTGTGTGACAGTTTCTAGGTCTGGCCAATCGCGTACCGACGCAACCTTATCCTGCTGTGGACGACATCCATCCCGATCCACCACATGCCCTAGGAACCGGACTGATCGCTTGCACAATTTGACTTTCGACTTTTTGAGGTAGACTGAATTCTTTCGGCATGCCTCCAGGACCTGGCGGAGGTGGTCGAGGTGTACCTCATGGGCGCTCTTACCCGGAACCTCAGCCGAGAAAATCATGATGTCATCTACAAATACTCTGCAAAAGGGTAGGTGCCCGAGGTACTGTTGCATCATCCTTTGCCAGGTACTTGGGGAGTTTGACAATCCCATAGGCATGACCAACCACTCGTACGCTCCAAAGTGCGTAGTCATTGCGGTTTTCTCCACGTCCTCTGCTTTCATGGGGACCTGCCAAAATCCCCAAAGGGCATCCATCGTAGAGAAGACGGTAGCCCCTTGTAGATCATCTAGGAGACTCTGGACATCCGGGAGGGGGTACTTGTCCTTGACTGTGATCTCATTGATCTGTCTGTAGTCAATGACTAGACGCAACTCCTTGGGATTACTCGGCTTGGGGACCATCAGCACAGGGCAGCCCCACGGAGAGGCCGAGGGTCGTATGTACCCTTTGGCTAAGAGCTCATCTAGCTGTTGCCGGAGTTGCCGCAACTCCTCCTGCGACAGCTTGTACCCTCGCCGGTGCAAGGCGTTCCCATTCCAATCTGGCCTGAGCCGGACGCCGGACTTGAATTCCCTTGACTGGACTGATTCCGGCAGCTCTGTGCAAATGACATCTGCGAACTCCTTTTCCAGATCCCTAAGCTGCTGCCAGATTTCCGGCGACACCGTCTCGTCTATCTCGTCCTCCGGCGGTTCCGGGGAGGCCTGAGCAGTCTGTGGGGCTGGCGGCGAGGTAGTACCTGGCGGGGCGGACGGTACCGGCGGGTCTGTGGTCTGCGGAGCTGGCGGTGGGACTGGTGCCGAGGCTCGCGACTTCTGACTCTGAGGACTCGGGACAGTGGGGACTTTTGGTCCCGGTGGCTGCTCGGTGGAGGGGCCACTTTCAGCACCAGGCTGACCGACTGCTGCGACCTGGTCACGCCAACGCACTCGCTTACGCCGTGCTCGGGGTCGTCGCTCCGCGACCAGACCCCGGCCCTGCTGGAGCGCCGCGGCTGCCTGCGCGTGCCAGGTGGGTGGCTTCCCGGCCGCGTGATCCTCTATCGCCTGCCTACGCACCGCTGGCGGAAGCAACGCAAATGCTCCGTTCGCCTCCTGTTTGCTAGCGAAAAAGCTGAGAGGGTCAGGGTGATCCCCGGCCTCGTCGACCGTGCTCGCAAATCCCTGTGGCCTAATATCCTCGACCACCGCCCCTACTCTCTGCAAATGACATGCTCCTTCCACGTCACTGTAGCCGGACTCGGAACTGTCCGAGACCAACCCTCCCGGCCCCTCAGACTCCTCAGCTCCGTCCGGCACCGCTGCGCTGGGACGCACGCTGACTTCACCATCCTCGGACCCGGAGGAGGGTTCTGACGCCAGGCCTGCTACAACATCGTTGGGGGAATCTTCGTCGGAGTCTCCCCCCCCCTTGTTGCAGGCCAACGCGCCAAAAGCCCCATCGGGGCCGAGGTAGACGACGAAAGCCTGCTCCTCTCTGTTTCGGAGGGTCCGCAGGTCCCGGCGAGCCCGACGTTGGCTCAAAAGGACTCCCTGTACCAGTGCCATTGCCGTGTCCTTGGACCGACTGGGGTCCGGTGACCCCGGCGAACAGCCGGTGATGACGACCTCTTCCCTGCCCTTGGTGAACCGGACCGAACCCCAGTTCTTATAATCCAGCGTAACCGGGGAAAGGTTCGCCAGCCAAGGACCCCCCAGGATGACATCCACCTTGAGGTCGAGTGGCATTACCCGAAGCTCAACCTGCTGGCCGTAAGACCCCTTCGACGTCTCAGCAAGGAGCTTGGGCCTGATGCAGGAATTAGCATCATATGTGGTGCCGTCAGCCACTCGAACCCGCATGGCTTGCTCGTGGCGCACCGGCTTGACGCCGGAGAGCCTCTGCAGTGTACTCTTTGCGATGATATTGGTGGATGCTCCCGAATCCACTAACACCTTGACTCTGACGCCCGCAATCCAGGCCCAAAACAGCAACAACGTCGGGGTGCGACTGTGCCTGTCGAAACTCCTCGGGCGCGCTCCCATCGAGGACACCGCTGCCAGGGACTCACACAAGCTCGGACTGATATCGCCGTCCTGCATTATGCAGTTCAGGCGGGTGACTGACGTTTCCGCGTCGGAGTCACAGCCCGGGAGGCAGTAAGTACATGCGTCAGCTAGCAGGCCGATGGCGACTGCTTTCTGGACTGCACTGCGCTCCGGGAAGTCTGGGGGGGAAACCGCGACTTGAACTGATGCTGCAGCCAGTTTAGCCGCTATGTGCTTTCTGACTTGCTCGTCCCGGTGCATCAGCTCATTGTCTTGCTGAAGTTCCCTATTCTCCCTTTCCAACTCCTCCTTTACGAAGGCGTGGAAGTCCGCATGGCGTTCTGTTGAGGTAGAAGCTGGGTCCCTACCCTCCAACTCGTACTTGCGCTGCAATCGAGAGGTTCGAAGCGCCTTGTCTTCAGGAGTCAGCCATGGTCTGCGTTTCGGGCCCAAAGCCTGGCGAGCCCTGCTTCGGGTCAACCACGGCCGACTGGGCTTTGAAGTTCTCTCAGGTGGTGAGAGTTCTTCTCCTTCGGCAGGCTTGGGTTTGGCAACGCGAACAAACCGTCCGAACTCCTGATCCAAGATGGCTTTGCGTCGGCGATTGAACTCGCGCACCCTGACGAGCCGCTTCAAGCGCTTATCTAACTCTTCTCGATTCAACTGGGGCTTACTAGTCGTGGGTCCAAGCTTCTGGCGCATCCGCCTTTGCCCTGCCCTCCAAAGCGCAAGGGACTTGACCGACCGGACCTCTGACTCTTCCAGCTTTAGATACCTTTCTAGCGCCCTGATGGCGGAACGCAGGCGAGCACTTGGCTGCTGGGCCTGAAAGGCTTTCCTAACTCAGGGGGGTAAACGCTGAGCTCTGAACTTCCAGTGCCCGCGAACTCTCGCAACATCCGACCCCTGGTTCTCCAGGTGCTGTTGGTAGACTGCCCGTGGCTCAACTGTGTGGCTCGACCGGTTTTTACCCCGGGTGTCCGCACCGGTGATCCAACAGAGCAGCTCCCACGGCTCCTCGGGACGCGGAACTGAGGCGGTCGCTGGGGTTCTGGCGGACTTCCAGAAGTTTGCCTGCTCTCTTTGGACGCGCTGCTCGACCTGTTCCCGCTCAGGAGGCTCTGGGCTTTCCGTGCGGGTGGCGGCTAGCATGTCTAAACCTTCCTGCTCATACCTCTCGACTCGACTCTGGCTCTTGAGGTGGCGCCTGGCGCTGCCACTAAGGTGTCTCCCACACCTTCTCCACCTATCATACAGCACCTGCATCGCTGTGGACGCCGGCGCGGGGCCCTTTTGTCCCCCTGACCCCGCAGTGACGGGGCCCGCGCCCTTTACTGCGGGGAGGACGCCCCGGGCTGGGGAGCGTCCTCCTGGACAAAATCCAAACCGATGGCCGCCAAAGCTTCCTCCACCGACTCGTCTCCTATCAACGCCAGGGTGTCCTCCAGGAGGCACTTGGCCCACTCCTTCGGGCGCTGGCTCGCCTGCGGACAGTCGCGGGCATAATGGTCCATGCTCTTGCACAGACGGCAGCCCTCGTACTCTGGGGAGCCGAGTCGTTGCCCGGTGGGTGTCGGAGCGCCAGCGGATGTCGCCATGGCTAGCAGCTCCTCCGTGACATCTACGTGGGCCAGCAGCTGGACCGAGCGGCTCGTCTTATCCTGGCTCTGCCGCAACTCCCGCTCAGCCTCTATGGCCCAAGTCAGGAGTTCGTGGCGGCCTTTACTGGCCGTCCGGCTCAGAGTCAGGACCGAAGCGCCTTTCCTCTCGGCTATAAGGAAGACCTTCCTCCTTATCTCCGGTATCAATCCCGTAAGGAATATCTCCAGCCGCTCCTCTTCCGGCACCGGAGAGGTGAGCTCGTGGGCAGCCAGCATGCTCACGATGTCGTGAGCAAGGTGCACCCCGTCCCAGAACTCGCGGACCGTGCGAGTCTGTCTGTCCTGACTTTGACGCACACGACGCAGGAACGGACCGATCGACGCCATTTCCCCCTTGTCGGGCATCACCAGTTGCGCCAAGGGAACCACTATGACGTCCAAGGTGAGGTTCTTACCTTCCCGAGCCTCCGTCAACACCGAGGAAAGTTCGCGGTACTCGGAGCTGAGTTTGCCGAAGCAGTGTCTGGCCACTTCTGACAGCAGGGAGTGGTCCGACAACACCTTCTCCTCACCCCCGCTCTCTAGTGGTCCCAGACGCGCCATCTCCATGGCGTAGCGCACCGGCTCCAGTTCCCGAACCTCCCTGACTTGCCGAACAAATCGGAGGAGCCGACCAAAGACGTGGGACGACCCCTCCACCTCTGTGTGGTATTTGTCCACTGCCTTCTCCATGGCTCTGGTGGCCTCCTTGAGAGCGTG